>ML789671.1:0-20210 GCA_009831015.1 Picea engelmannii
GGGGGGGGTGTGGGGGGTTCCATAGCCTCGCGGCCCCTTGAGGGCGGGTTTTCTTCGCGCAGCAGGACCCAGGCACTGCAGGGCCGGATACAAAGGAGAGGGGGCCCGGAGCTGGAGCTGCCAGGCGGGAAAGACGGGTTCAAGGGGCCCAGCAGCAGAGCTGCCAGGCAGGGGGGCCGCAGGGGGCAGCTCGGGGGCAGGGAGGCCGCAGGAGGCAGCACGGGGGAGCGGGGCAAGGAAAATGTCCTGGAAAAAAACAACAGGTATCATTTATTTTCAAAATCATTCAAAAATTATATTTAATATTTTAAGGACAAATTAAAATAATGTTTTTGATATATTAGAAAATAAGGTTTTTTCTTTTCTTTAAAAAATTGTCATGTTTATACATATATCCAAAGGAAACACACTAGCGATATATCAAAAAATACGATAACAATAGCCTTGAAGCTATTCAACTAAGAACTTGAAAACACTATTTTCTAAACAATAACAAAACTCCTCTACTCTACAAGCATACACATATGTAGCATGTAAAATATCTAAGGCGGATCTCCAAGGTGCATATAAAGACAAATCTTTGAGGTAGATCTAGGGCATATATATTATCATGGCATATGTAGATGCATGACAAGGTTTGACCTAATCCAAACAAATCTAGATCAAATCTGCTATTGAACTATCCACTATTAAACTATTAGTTATTTAGCAGAGTTGTTATTGATCTAGCTCATTTTCGTTATTGAGTAGATCCATTCTTGAACTATCTCTCTAAGGACAAATCTGGACAAGTCCATCATAGAACGATTCTTTGGTGAAATTCATTAAGCATGCACATACACAGACATATCCATCAATGGTAGATCCATAGTTCTCTAAGGCAGATCTAGGGCATATACATTATCAAGGCATGGGTGGAGACATCATTGGTACTAACCTGACCTGATCAGGTGCACAAGTTCCTTCTCCCAATTTTGGTTGTAATTTATTTTCCTCTTTATTTATTTATTCCAATATGAACAATTCACCTTGTTTACCAAAAACTCTCAAGGGGAGGCCTAACAAAGTAACCCAAAAAAGTCTTTGTGAATATATAATCATTAGATAAACATGGAGAAGAAAGAGAATCCAAACTTCAAATAGAGTTAGAGGTAATGCTTGATAATAAGTTTGCATCCTTTGAAGACAAGATCCATAACCAAATAGACAACAAAACAATAGGGTTTGAGATAAAATGTAGAAAATGGAGATTAAATTATAAGTAATGGAAAAGAAAAATTAAGAAAAGAAACAACTAACCCAAGAAGGAGAGATCCTTAATCTAGAAAATCTTAAAATGAAGAACAAGGTTAAAGAGCTAGAAGGAAAGTTATATAACTATTTTCCCCTGTTGAAACCATTTTGTGCTTCCATGCTTTCCTTCCACAGTCTATTTTCCCCACTTCTTTACTCTGTTTCTTTTCTCTCTTCTACACCTCCCCTTATCCCCCATTTATTTTATCCCTTCCTTTCTTCCTTTCTGGTTACTGCACTTAGTCATATTTTCAGTTTCGTGTGTTCGTGGGTTCACGGGTTGGCGGGTCTTCATTTCCACCCACTTGCTTATTTCATAAGTCCGTTTTAACACTTAGCCATTTTTCAGTTTTGCGGGTTCGCAGGTTCGAGCCTTCACTCTCCATTTTTCGTGACCTTCACTTTGCACCCCAAGTTTTGTGATTTACATCTCTACCATCAACCTTGTCGCAGGTGCGGGGCTCCAAAGTATTTCATTCTTCTTTCATGTGAGTCTGACCGACTGTTCCTCTACACTTAGTATTTTTTTTTATCATCTCTACACCCACGGGTTCATGGGTTCCCGGGTTGGCGGGTTCATGAAAATCTTATATTTGAATTCTCTATTTCCCATCCTCACCCTTTTGTTTCTTTTCCCGATACACATTAAGTATTGTTTAATGCTAACAACTGTTGTGGAGGCCTCAAAAATATCATCATTAATGGTGAAAGGCTCGAGGAATTATTTATTAAATATGATTAAATCTTCATTTTCCAAGGGATTAAAATATCATTATCTTTCCGAAAAGATTTATTTGAGATTATTGTCCAACTGAAGAAATAGTTCCGTCAACCTATGGAAGCATCGACTAGACAACATTTTTGTGGTGATACTCTAAATATCTTTGGCCTTGAAGACCAAAAATTCCAGTGGTCAAGAGCATATTAGTATTATTCCTCTCCTCCTGCATAGAAATATGTAATTTGGAGATTTGAAATCGCTCGTACTGGGTGTGTTCCTGAAGTTTTTGACTGTAAGGAAATCGTCACTTGGTGTGTGGACAAGTACGTACCAAATCAAAGAATCATACAACTCCATGATCATTCTCCTATTTCTCTTTCACCTCAAGCTTTTCGCAATATGTTAAAGTTTCCATAGTCGACTCTTACTTTCAAAGGTGAGGATTGCAGAGAATTCTTGAAGAAATATAAAAATGGGTTTGACCTCCTGCCATAATATTTGGAGAATCTTGCATCTGTCCCAACAGACATAACCAAAATCCGGTTCAAGTCTTTAAAAAATCCCTATCGAGAAATTGCATGGCTATTTACCAAGGTGATAGGTCAAGAAAACATTGCTTCCATCTCTCGCATGATTTTATATATCCTATATTTTACAGTTCAAGAACATGCTATTTTTTATTGGGGAAAACTCATTTCTATCGAAATCTCATCCTAGTTATCACACTATAAAAAGGACATAAATTCGTTATGGCCTCTTATTTGATATTTTCTATTGTGCATTGTTACCAATTCCCAAACTTAACCATCAGTGAAAGGGCGAATTGCAAAACAAATCCAATTACCTTTTGGTATCAGGAATTGTGGAGGCATAAGACCCCTCTGTTTTTCTATGAAGTTCATAATAATTTTTTTTCAGTCTTCAAAAGGATTTTTGCTGGGCGAAAACACTCCAAGAATATATGATCAAGAAACCTGATTTTTAGAGAAAAAGGGGACAATAGAGAAAATGGAGAATCACAATATCATAAGGATATTTTGCTCAAAAGAGAATCCTTCTTTTCTCTCGTATTACGTATCTGATAAACTATTTATTACAAAGGTGGCAAGGCAATATAACTTCTGGTTACATTTTTCCATGAAAAAAGGAAAAAGCAGTTCATTCCCCTACCATGGAAGATTGGAGAATTCATGTTCAGAAATATAAATAAAATTGACGAATTTGCAAATCATTTTAACAACGTGAGTTTGAAGTATGCTGAAAATATCAAAGGTTTTGATCCGAACAATTTTTTTTTTGGACATATGCTTTCAGTGGGGTTTAGTAACACCTTCATTCAAACTGTCTTGAACAGAGAAGAAGAGGGTAACAACCAAAGCACTCATGTACATAATGGTTGCAATTTAGAAAAATTACTTAGCAATAATGATCTTTACAAGCAAAGGGGAAAAGGTCCCAGTGAAAGAAGTGCTCAATCTCAAGTTGTTACTCCCAAGAATACTACATCCAGGAGTAGTGCTCCAATGGCCCACCCAATTAAAAATATTGTCAACAATAGTTCCAGTGGAGGGGGAGAGAAGAACCCCCCCCCTGAAAAATTGAGAGTTCACACAAGTTGCCCGTGAGAAAGAAAAGAAAAAACTTAGTGCAAGAGGAAGAAGATAATCTTATAGAAAATGACATCCAAAGATTTTCTTTGGAGGATATGGAATTAGAAGTAGATATTGAAAAAATATTTCCTGCAATAGAACAACCAGAAGATACGACTAAACAAGATTCTTTATTGGAATTCATTGGAAATGAGACCTTTAGTGAAGAAGAATCATTTACTTTTCAAAGTGTTGTTTTTGACAAAGAATCTAAAAAGTTGTTTGTAGAAAGAAGTGACCAAAAGAATAAAAAGGGGAAGGCTCGCTCAGAGCTCGACCTAAAGTATATGCGACCATCCCAGATTCCCAAAATCCATAGGGCAACTGGGGATGCACTCAACAATTCTATTGATGGTTTGGAGGCTGAGAATGCCAAATTAAAAGAGAAGATCAAGGAATTAGAGACTGCCTTGATGCCTCTTCCAATCCTGGCCAGTCCTTTGAAAATGGTCAAACCAACTACACCCGGTATTAAGTTAAATGGATCTTCAAGTTTGCTCGCAGTGGTCCGAAGTTATGTTGAGAAAAATATTAAAAAGAGAATGTCATTGATAATAGAAGCATGGGAGGTATCAAAAAATATTGCTTCTTTTGGTTCAAGGGAACATGCGTTTCATTAATATCTCCAAGCTGATTTAAAGAATGAAGAAGTATTCTACACAGATGTTGTTTTACCATTTGGGATAAAAGTCTCAAACATGACAAAATTGAAAAGGTGAGAAGAAGATTTGCCTTCTCCAAGTCGAATTAAATAGTTGAATGCTTGTTGGAAAGAAACGATCAAGAATTTAAGTAACATTGTCTAAGCATGCAATGAAGCCATAATGAAAAGAGAAGAATTATTTAGAAGGCTCACAAAGATAGATTTGACAGGAAGCATTGATGAGGTGCAAGATCCTAAGTTAATTCTCAATTCAATGTTTATGACAAGGCAACAATTCGATGAATAAGTGGAGATATTAAAAAGATTATCCGCTGAGAAATTGAATGGAATAATTGAATATGGCGAAGAAGCGATAGATAATTGGCTGGTTGATTATTCTATGAAAAAACAAGATATCGATGAGGCAATCCACAACATTTCTCATGACCTAAGAGATTTAGAAGGTGAATTGTTTAATATCAAAATTAGGCATGAAATAAATGTTGCACCAATGAAAAGTTGCATTGAAGATTGGTTTAAGAAGGCAATTGATAAATTAACTAAAGAAGGCCAAGAAACAACAGTTGAGACGGTTCCTGTAACCATCAACGATGAGAATAAAAGGACAACAACAAGCAAGTAAAGACGAAAGATACCATCATAGTAAGTTTATGTTGATCACATCTTGCTTTCTTTATCAATTTTTCATCCAGTTACTCCGCTTCTTTGACTATAAAGGTTTAACCAAAATCTGATAACTTCTTCCTGTATTCTTTCCAGGTCTTTCTACGCTGTCTTCGCCCATCATCTTCTCTCCACAACTCATTTCTTGTTTATATTTACTTTTATGTTTTGCGGGAGCCCCAATCCCAATCCTTTGGACAAATGCATTTTAATTTCTAAACTTTGTAACAGACTTTAATATTTTTTCAGAAATCCCAAGAGAACTAATTCAGGATCAATTTTGAGGGTGTTTTATAACTCCGAGTTTTGAGTATAGAATATTTGAAATAGATCTATCATTTTCTCCATTTGAGCTTCACATGTGTCCACTCTATTAAAGTTCTCTTATGCGTACAAACCAATTTATTTTATTTTTATGTGTGATCGAAAATCTTATGTTTAACTATGATGAATGCGAGAAATTTTTTCTTATGTTTTTTCAAATGTGCGATGTATGAGGTTCCTCGTCATCTCTCAGGAATTCTCTTTAAAAGAAAACATTTTATTTTCTACAACTTTTATATTTCTTTGAATACCACGGTGGACTTTCTCAATGTCCTATATCATTTTGGAAATCTAGAATTCAAAGATTATCATAAAACAGAGAGGAGTACCACCTCTATAAAAACGCAGGAGGATTTTTATCCACGTGAGGTTTCTGTTTCGGTCCCAACGGATTCAAGCATCAAAAGGCCCTAAGTAGTACAGAAGGTAAATTGGATATGAGACCCATCAAAGAGGAAATGAATAAGCTTATAGAGTTAGACCATGAGTGTAAGAAAATATCCTTGAACCTCATAATTTTTGGTTTCAAAGAAGAGAAAGAAGAAGACACACTAGCTCTAGTCAAGGAGGAATGACAAAATAAATTACAAATTGAAACAACTTGTCTCACAAAAGCAAACGGGTTGGGAAAAACAATTGAGCATAAAAATAGCCTAATTCAAGTTAAGGAAAGATCTAATAACCAGAAATATGGCATAGTCAATAATCATCAAGCCAAAAAGGGTCATGATTATTTATCAATGAAGACCTAATTCCTGAAGATCAAGTTGAATTAAGGAAGGAATTTCAAAAGGTAAAAGAAATTAGAAATAAAAAAATCTATTATTAGGGATAGAGTTCAAACAGATAATAATAAATAGGAATTTAGTACACCCTTGATCCTCTCTTGGAACTATCATGGATTTGAACCATGGAGCAAAGATCCCATGTTAAGTTGGATCCCTTGTAAAATTGATATTATACTGCTTGTTGAAACTTGGGAGTATGAAGAATCTAAGGTCCCAATAATAGAAGGATTTGTGTTGTGGTTAGTATATAACAAGAGATCCTATCGTAGAGGAATTGGTGGCACAACTTGTTAAATAAAGATGATCATTTTTCCTCATATCATGCTTCACAAGAAAAACCCTTTCAATCAATACATGTGGTTAGAGATACCAGATACAAATGTCAAGAAGATTTATATAGCAACATGTTACTTTTCTCTTATTAATCCCACCTTTTATAAGAAAAAAAATATAGATAAAAATTGTCCTTACAATTTCTTAGAACAAGATATCCACAAACTAAGAAACATAGGCAATATCCTTTTGCTAGGAGACTTTAATGCTATAAAAGGAACTAACCAAGCTATTATCTTAAGCAATGATTCCAACCCTAATCCTCCATGGCTAGATGCAGACCTTGTTTTAGCTAGCAAATACAAAAGAAACTTCAAAGATTTGTTCGGATTCGAGCTAATCAAGCTATGCATTTCCCAGGATCTAATCATTTGCAATGGTATAATGAAGTGGCTGAAATCCAACAAGATAACTTGTATTCATGGGATTTGTAGTAGTGTCGTAGATAATTTCATATATGATATCCCCATTTGCAACCAAATAGTAAATCTTT
The DNA here is from genome assembly GCA_009831015.1 of Picea engelmannii. Taxonomy (NCBI): domain Eukaryota; kingdom Viridiplantae; phylum Streptophyta; class Pinopsida; order Pinales; family Pinaceae; genus Picea; species Picea engelmannii. Next base: position 6,929 of record ML789671.1, read on the forward strand.
CCTTCTTAAACAACTGTGATCCTAACTCAAATCATAGACCTTTAACCCTAACCGTAAACTTTGTCATTCACAAAAGCCCCATAGAAGAGAATTATGATAACCAAAAGCACTTGATCTTTGAAAAAAATAAAGTTGATCTTTTTCTAAAGGATTTAAATAATGAATTAATTCTCCTACCAATTAAGGACAATATTGAAGACCTCTATCATAATTTTACGATAACCCTCTCTATTTCCACTAACAATTTCTCTATTGAGGTGTCGGGTAAAAAGGAAAATAGAACAACCAACCCTTGGTATGATAAAGAGTGTAATATTGCTAGAAAATCCATTAAGGGTTCTTCTAATGAGTCCCTAAATCTAACAAGATAAATAGGTACAAAGCGCTCATTAAAAGAAAAAAAGGTACTATATAAATAGAAAACAAGAGAAGCTTTTACACCTCTCTAAGCTAGATCATGAGAAATGTTGGAGGCAAATTCTAACTCGTAAAACTAAACAAAATTATATGATTCTTTTGATAGACTAGAATTCCTACCTTAAAAAGCTTTACGAATCCCCTAATGACATGAACAACATTCAAACCCTTTCTATAAAGGACGACTTTTTTTCTTTAGAAGACACTAAATTTGGGGTTAAGTGACTCGCAAAAGGGAACATTAAGGACATCGAAGGCTACCAACCAAAAATCCTAAAAATTGTAGGTCCTATCCTCATCCCTTATATTCACAAGCTCTTCAATTTATTAGTCAAGAAGGATTTCCCCAAACCCTGGACTCAAAGCCTCATTGTTCATATTTTTAAAAGTGAGGATAAAAACAATCCCTATAATTATAGAACCATTATGATTAGCCCTCTTTCAACAAAGTTATACATAATTATTTTGGAAAACAAGATCAATGTATGGCTTGAAAGCCATGAAAAAAGAGCTAAAGGTCAAGATAGATTTAGGAGTTATCTCTCAACTATGGACCACCTTGTTATGCTTAGGATCATTGCGAAGGAGTGTCATAATAATAAAACTAATCTCATGTGTTTCTTTGTTGACTTTAGAAAAACGTTTCACACAGTACCCATAACTAAACTCTAGAATAGATTAGAAGAGCTAAATGTTCCTTTTGAGTTGAGGGATGCTATGATAAAGTTATACGAGAAAATTATTTCCAAGTTTAGGAACAATGAGGGCTAGTCGAAAGAAATTAATTGTAATATAGGAGTTAAGAAAGGGTGTCCCTTGTCCCCTACCATTTTCTGCATATACATTGATACGTTAAAGGGTTGCTTGGAAGAAGCATGATGTATCATCATGTTTCTAGATGGAATAATCATCATCCTTCTTATTTACATTGCAAATATTGTTCTTATGGCGAGGAGTCCCTATGATCTTGACGATAAACTAAATACTCTCAAGGATATTTTCTCTATTACAAATAGGCTATTAACACTAACAAAAAAAAGGTTATGATAATCAAATCCAAAAATATCTCGTACATTAATTTCATATATGGGAATAACAAGTTGGAGGAAGTGAATTCAATCAAATATCTCAAAGTTAATCTTCATCACAAGCTCAATTGGAACTATAGAATTGAGAAAAGGATAAAATGAGGGTGGAAACATTATTATGGACTTGAAAATAGTTGTAAATTAGTGGACCTTTGGCTTTGGGATATGAAGAAACTCCTCTTTGAGACTCTTGTCACTCCTGTTATTTTATACGGTTGTGAAATATGGGGCTACAACATCTCTAGAGAATCATGGAGAAAGATAAAGCAAATCCAAAAGAATTTTATAACTTATAATATTAAAATTAAAGGCAATACACCCTATCTTATCCTCCTAATAAAAATAGTCTTTCCCTCACTGAGAGAATGGATATACCTAGGTAGTTAATGTACAAGAACAAGATAAACAACATGGAAGACAAGAGGCTCCCTAGGGTTCAAAATCTAGTCAAAACCACTTGCCGCTCAAGCAAGGTCAATGTAAATATGTCAAGTCTTGGCTAAATCATTGGGGTATAGAGGAAGAGGTCACCTTGCAAAATAACGTTAATATTAAAACCATTATTACATCTAAATTTAAGGATAATTGTGGTGTGATAAATCATTAGAGGATAAGAAGAAATCAAGATACCATAAGGAGGTGATCAACCCTAATCTAGAAGATCAAAGTGTCTCTTCAGTTTAACTAATGTAAAAAAGGAAATCAATGTTTCTCAAATAAGAACAAACTCTCACGATATCCATAGTGAAATAGGTGATCCAGGTGGATATTGGTGGCCACCCATCTCTTCCATTGACTCATCATGGTTCTCCATCTTGTTCATTTTTGTTATGATTTCCAGGTCCTAAACTTCTGAGGTTGTTTTGAGGATCTAAATGATGGTTTTTGGCCATTCAAGGCCCAAACAGAGGTTGCATGTAAAATTTTCACCCCTAGGAAGTTTCATCAACTAACCTTCTCGGGGACCACAAACCTTTTGGTTCTTCACCTCCCAGGGTTAGGTTTTTGGACCTTTAGGGTTCTTTCTTTATGTTAAAAGGACATTCTTGCAACCCATTGTATTATGTTTTTGTGAATGAGTGTAGCCAACATCTCTTTCTCTTAATATATAAGCTGCCACCATTCTAACCAGTTTGTGTTCTACAATATTTTGTCATTTTATTCATTAATAGAAGTTGGGTTTCACTATATTTATGTGTTCTCTGCTATAGTTTTGTTTGTATCTCATTTCAATGTCAATATAATTTGGATCAGTGGTATTAGACTAATATGCTCCCTTTTATTTCTCAATGCATGTGCCCAACGAGGTCAAGGTATAGAGAGTTGTGTCTCGAGCTAGTTTCACTTGGGGACGATTGCTTTCACCAACCCAAGCAACCTTTCATGGTGGAATAAAAGAGAGATGATGGAGTAAGAGATCCTTTCAAAATTTTTCTCGAGGAATCCCTCACGTGACAACATAACAAGATGATGGAAAACTTCTCCCAGATCCTTCGACAATTGCTGACAACAGACAAGTCACCTTCAACAAGCAACCATTTCGGAGGTGTGACACCCTTCAAGGTACAAGTTAATTTTGATATCCAATTACTTGAAGGATAGATAGATGTAGATGCTTTGCATAAATGGATGACTCTTTTAGAAGGGTATTACTCTGTTCAAAAACAATTTGACACTAAAAAGATCACCATCACTCTCTTTAAATGCCTCCTCCATGTCAAACATTGGTGCCAATGTTATTGTGAGAGACATAATGAAGGTGAGTCTATGGAATTCAGGAAGGACCCACTTGGGTGACCTTTGTTGATTCCCTCAAGGAGGATTTATACCCTATTGGAAACTATGATGACCAGTACAAAAGATGGACAAATTTGCATTGGAATAGAGATTATATGATGCCATAGTACACTAACATCTTCCATACCTTACGTTCAAAGTTGGGTATCAGAGACTCCAAGCGACACCTGGTTTTGAAGTATCGTAGTGACCTACATAGGTACATCCAAATAGAGATGGATTTCTTGGAAATCTCCTCATTGGGAGATGCTTATTGATATGATATCAAAATCAAGTAGAAATTTAAGCAGTGGAATAAGCATGAGTTCATGTATGCAAATCCAAAAAAATAGAAGCTTGGAAAAGGTGGCCCTAACTCATAGAAAAAGGGACAAATCAAGGAATGGAAACCTCAAGATATCCAGTCTAATCTACAAGAAAATAAGGGTAATGGGAAGATGAAGAAGGACACTAGAAAATGGTGTGAGTTCCACAAAATCCTCTGGCACAACATTGATGAATGCTTCTCAAAACAATCATTATTGGTCGAGCTTAAAGAAAAAGATTCAGACCTCGACTTAGAATCTAATTCATAGTAGGATAAGGGAAATTGAATCATTGATGTGGAACCTAGTGCTACCATCGTAATCACAAATATCCAACTAGATAAGTCATAGGATATTGAGGAATGGGAGTGCCTCTTCCATTCAAAGATGTGGGTGAAGGGAACCCCACTGCTTTTCACTGTTGACAGTGGGGATAGAATAAATTGATCTCGGTCGAGGTCATAAAGCGATTTAAGCTACGAAGGATGCCACACCCCTAACCATACACCATCGATTGGTTCAGATAGGTACAAAACTTTCATGTTAGCCAGTAGTGTCGCCTATCCTACGACATCAATCCCTTCAAAGATGTAGTACTGTGTGATGTTTCCCCACTCAAAGTTTGTGATGTTATTTTAGGACAACCTTATATATGGAAACGTTCTATTGTTTATGAGTCCCGACCCTGTAGTGTCACTATCACTTTGGGGGGTCATCCCCAAAGGGCACTCAAGTTAGTTCCAACTATTGTAATTTTAGTGATATTGGTAAAACAATGCCAAAAAGAAATCTCACAGACTATGAAGTTTTTCCTCTTCATGATTCGATCAAAAGGGGAATGAAAGGTCACTATGACCACCACAGATTCAACACATGGTCTCTCTACAAAGCATAAATAGATGGAAAATATTGTAGAGGAATACAAATACCTCTTCGTTTCACCTATAGGGGTGCCTCTACATTGTCAGGTCAAAAATCCCATTGATTTGATACTTGGTGCTCCCTTGCACAATGGTACAATATACAAATGCTCCCTTTTGGAGAATGAGGAAATAAAGCGTTAAATTCATGAGTTCATCTGCAAGGGCCACATTTGACCAAGCTCTTCATTGTGTGGGAGATCAATTGTGTTGGTGCAAAAGAAGGATGGAATGTGGCGACTTTATTTTGATTATAGATCTCTGAATAAAATCACTATCAAGAACTGATACCCGATCCCATGGATTGACGATATTATTGATTAGCTCAAGGGTGCCAAGTTATTTAACAAGATTGATATGAAGTTGGGCTATCACTAGGTTATGATAAAATCAATTGATGTATGGAAAACAACCTTCAAATCTAAAGAAATCCTCTTTGAGTGGTTGGTCATGCCTTTTAGCTTGACTAATTCTCCAAGGACATTCATGAGGATGATGGATGATATCTTGTGGCCATTCATAAACTCTTTTGTGGTGGTCTATTTGGATGACATCCTCATCTTCAGCTGAACATGGGTAGAGCACTTGCATCACATTCAACAGGTCCTGAGCATCCTGCAACAACACAAGTTATACACAAACATAGAGAAATTCTCATTCGGAATGTAGAGAATCCAATACTTAGGATAATTCTTTGATGAAAATGGGATGTGCATGGACCCAACCAAGATCCAAGTCATTCACAATTGGCCAGCCCCAATGAATCTAATAGAGCTTCACATCTTCTTGGGACTCACTAACTTCTACTGCAAGTTCATGTTGGGTTTCTCTCATATAGATTGGCCCTTAAGTCAAGTGACCAAGGGGGGAGCTAAAGCCAAGTTTTCATGTTCTTAATCACAACATAAATCATTTCAGGATCTGAAGCACCACCTTTGTTCCAAACCATTCATCACATTTACAGATCTACAACAACCATTTGAGATTGAGACAGATGCCTCTAACTATGTTATCTGTGTCATCCTCACTCAGTAGGGACATCTGGTTTCTTATCATAGTGAAACATTGTCTAATGTTGTTTGTAGGCATCCCACCTATGACAAAGAGTTGTACTCCATTGTACAAGCATGCCGACAGTGGAAGAATTACATTTTGGTCAAGGAAATGATCATCCACACTAATCACAAGCCTCTACAATTCATGCAAACACAAGGAAATCTATAGAATGATCTCCATTAGAAATGGTCCACATACCTGCAACAATTCCACCTAAATATTAAGTACAAGAAGGGTAGCACCAACCATGTTGTTGACTGCCTCATTTGGCCGCCAATTGTGGCCCTCACCACATTTATTAACTCATGTAGGCACGAGACCACCGGGTGGCGACAATTATACATCAATGACTCTGACTTCGCTGCTACTTATTAGAACCTAAGTGTTGGGAAACAAGTTCCCAAATTCCACCTCCAAGATGCACTCTTGTGCTATCTCAACCATCTTTTTGTTCCTTCAATCGAGAGTGCAAAGATAATTTGGGAGGCACATTATAGTTTGGTTCCAGAGCACTTCATGGTAGAGAAGACAATAACAATACTTCATAATCATTTCTACTGGCCCAAGCTTCAACATGACGTCAACCAATACATCAGGTCGTGCACTACCTATTCCATCACTAAGCCATATATCAAGAAGCAAGGGTTGTACACTCCTCTCCTTGCACTAGACAAGCCATGGAAGTTTGTCTCCATGGATTACATGTCAGGGTTTCCCTCCACCAAACATAGTCATGATTGTGTTTTTGTGGTCGTCGATCGGTTCTCTAAGATGGCCATTTTGACACCCTGTAAAAAGAGTATCATAGCTAAGGCATCTACTAAAATATTCTTTGGACATGTTTGAGTTCATTTTGGGCTACCACAGAGCATCATTTTAGATAGGGACAACAGGTTCCTCAACACCTTTTGGTCCAACCTATGGTCTCTGATGGACACCAAGTTGACCAAATCAACTTCCTTTCATCCCCAAACAGATGGATAAACAGAGGTGCTCAACATGATTATCATGCATATCTTTTGGATGTACAACTCCAAACATCCATGCACACGGGATGAAAGCCTACCATATGTTTAACATAGCTATAATAGATCCCTCCATAACTCTATTGGACACAACCCTTTTCAAGTGTGCTTGGGGTTCCAACCATTGGCCCCTATTGATGTAGCTTTGCTCATTCTAGCTTCCTTGATAGAGTCCTCCCACGCTCAGACCGAGGTGTTAAAAGGCCATTCTTGTGGCCCATTATATTGTGTTTCTATGAATGAGCATATCTAACATCTCTTTCTCTTCACAGATAAGCTACCACCATTCTAACCAATTTGCGTTCTACAATATGCTATTATTTTATTCATTAGTAGAAGTTGGGTTTCAATGCATTTTTATGTTCTCTGTTATAATTTTGTTTGTATCTCATTTTTTTCTCAATATAATCCATATCAACAAGGCATTGATCAATTATTAAAACACTATGGGCTGAAAGAATTTGTCATATATGTGACACTAAGAGGGTTGAAGATGAAAATCACTTTCTCTTAGAATGTCCTATGTACAACCACATTATATCTCAATTTCAAAATATTTGTTACAATACTAACCTTCCTAACCTTTTAACTCATCAACAATACATGGATTTAGGAATGCTTCTCTTAAAGCGTTTCTAGCACATAAATAAAATTATAAAGAAAACAAAGTAATTCCTTTCATTTTTTTTTAAGGTCCAATAGACCAATGTTGGTCTCAGTGGATGTTAATAACCACCAACATCATCAATAAAGGTGAATAACTTCTTTACGACAAGCCCTTCAATTCACTAATTCTGTAGTGATCAACAAGCCTTCTTAAGAGGGAGAGCTTCCTCAGAAAGCTTATATGTGATCTTATTCAATTCTCTAAACACATGTTGAGAGGAAACCATCTCAAATTGATCTTTTACCTCCCTAAAATTTTCTGTAAGAGGAAGAAGAATTAAATTTTCCAAACTATTTTTGCCTTTTTCCCAATCAATTATGATCTTAGAATCTTCCAACAAATGTAAAGAATTAATACATTTTTTTGAAGCAAGTTTGAGAAACACCAATACTACATACAACTTCGCTCTATTATTAGTTTTAGGCCCACATGCTAATTTAAATGTTATATAAAGTGGTTTCTTGAAAAATAAAGAATACCTTCGGCTCCACATATTCTTGTATAACCTTATCTTGCTCCATCAAAGTAAGCCCATCACTTATAATGTTCTATTTCCAAATCTTTAAGTAATCTAGGATTATTTTAAGCCTTAGGCTTCCAAAATCCCCCATAAGCATCATTGATCATATGCCATACCTGAATTGGAAAGAGTTGTTTGCCCTGAAGTAACATTTCATTTATATTGAGCCATAAGGCCCACACTATTGTGCAAGGTAATGTTTTATGCTCCTTAACATATGTGTCTTCATACCAACCTTTAAAGCTATCTAAAACATTGTTTCCTTCCTATTTCCCATTTACCTTTGTCATTTTTATTGCTTTTGATCATTCTTCTTTTGAAATTGGATAATGTACAAAGAAATGGTCAATTGTTTCATCATTAATATTGCATAGTATACACCTAAATAGACCATGCCATGAACTCTTTTTGTAGTTATCCCATGTAAGTACTTTATTTGATAAGGCCAATCATACAAAAAAAAAACTTAGTTTTTTTTTTGGTATTTCAACTTCCAAATCCCCCTCCCCCCCACTTATTTTCCCTTATGTCTTCATCTTCCAATATTACCTCATATCCCAACCTTGTTGTGTACCTTCCTAATGGTTTATTCCTAGACCAAATAATTTCATAACCAACATCCTTTAATTGAATGGCACTATGTTTCAAATTGTAAGTGTATTACTCCCATTCATTTGCTAAATCCCCTTGTGAGTCTAAATTAGCAATTGTTTTTCTATCCCTAACTTCAATTATTATTATTTTTTGGATCTACTGCATTATCTTTTCTATAAATCTCCCAATTGTGTAGTGATAACTTTAAGGTTTTTGAGAGAACGCATGAATATGTGAATCCCATCCAAGGATCCTCTCCAGTTTTTACCCTATTCCCTCTACCAATCTTCAACACCAACCATCTCCCTAGTAATGGAAATTATTTCACCAAATCCTTCCAAATAATTGAATCTCCTCCACTGGCCTTTGCTATTGTTCTGATCCAATCTTCCATAGTTCATGGAGAAATATATTTTGCATTCATAATTTTACCCCAAGGGCCTTCACATTACATCAAATTCCACATATTTTTTGCTACCAACACTTGGTCAATATGATTTATATTCTTCAAACCCCATCCCCTTACCTTCCAAGCTTTTGCCAAATTTTTCCAACTCACCAAAGACATAGTTTATTTTTCTCTCTTACCTATTTATAGGAATCTATAGCATTTCTTCCTAATTTTTCCCAAGACACCTTCTAGAGCATGAGCTAACGATAACCAATACACCAAGATCCCCTCCCACACACATTTTACTAGTGTTGGCTACCTCCTCTTGAAAAACATCTATAACACCAATTTGATACCTCACCTTCCATATTTTCATAAAGCTAGAATCGAGATGTCTTTTTGTAGTGATTAGGTTTTAAATAAAAACCTAGATATTTAACACCCTCCTCAAAAGATGTTGCAGTAAAGGCTAGAACCATTGAACATTGTGCTTCAATTTATTTATTTACTTCATTGAATAACATTGAGTATTTAAGGACATTCACCTCCATTCCCATAGCTTTACTATAGATTTCTAGATTTTCCTTCTACTTTTCTTCCTCTTTAAATCATCCTACCCCAAATAAAATGACATCATTGATGAATAATAAATTTATCAATAATTTAGAGTTCCACATATTTATACCTTTGATCAAACCTTTTATTTTGCTCACTGACACCATCTTACTTAAACATTTAGCAACCATAAGAAATAAGAAGGGAGGCATCTCACATCCTTGCTTGAGTCCTTTTGTTGCATGGAAAAATTTGGAGGAAAAACAATTAATCATAATTGCATCAGAAGCTAAAGAAAGGCATCTCATTATCTAGTTTACCACTTGCATTTTCTTCCCAATTTACATCAATATTAATCTAAGACAAATACAACTGACTTTTTCATATGCCTTAGCAAGATTTAATTTAATCACCATAGTTGGCATCTTTATACTTTTATAGTATGTAGGCCTTTTTGTGCAACTCCCATTGCCACATGGATTTTCTTGTTGTGAAGAAATCCAAACTACTCTCCTAAAATGATCTAAAGATACCTTTTAGCCTATTTTCTAATATCTTTGTTATTATTTTAAATATAGAGTTGCACAAAGTTATGGGCATGTATTCTTCAAAGAATTTTGAATCATTATTCTTTGGAATCAAAGCTTTGAAAGTTGCATTCAATGCTCCCAAGACTTTACCCGATCTTCTAGATTCCTTTACTACTGTTAACAATATATCTTCCAAGAAATCATAGAATCCCAAATAAAAATATATTGTCCATCCATTTGAACTTAGACTCTTATCTTTTTTGAATGAATACATGACTAATTTGACTTATTTTGCTATAAGTAATACTTCTCAATCCTTATTTTTCTCATTACTTATCAACTTAGGAAAGAATGAGGAAACTTTTATAATCTCTACTATATTAGATCTCAAGGTTTCTTGGAATAAGTCCATGAAATAATTAATTCTTTCATCTGTTTTTTCCCTAAAATTTCCAACCTTTGCTCATATTGCTTCCTAATCTCCCAAATAGTATTTATGTTCTTTCTATGATTTGCATAATTCTGGAAAAAATAGTCATGTTTTCATCCCCTTTGCCACCCATATTGCTATGCTTTTTAACCTCCATTCTACTTCTTCTTGTTCTACCAATGTCTTTTTTACACCCTCCGACTTCTTTAACTATGTTTTTTCTTCTTCTAAGAATATACCCTCTTTATTCTCAAACATACTCTCAATTTGTTCCTCCATCTCTTTCAATTGTTTCTTATCCTTGAGGTATTTTTTCTTACCTAGTCCACCACTAATTTTTCCAATCTTTTCATGTTATTGACTAACTGAAACATAGCCAATTCCCAAAATTTAAGTCAAATTTCTTCCAATTCCTAGTTACTACATTTCTAAATTCTTCTTCATCTAACCATGAGTGACTGAATTTGAAAGGCCTGGGTGGCTTTTGATGTTCCTTTTATAATTGAAGCAAACCATGAACATGATCTAATGCTCCTATTTCTCCTACATAGGATCTCATCCTCTCTACTTCCTCCATTAACTTTTCTGCAACAAAAAATCTATCCAAAATATTAGAAACCAATTCCCTCTCACTTATGTAGTTCCTCCAAGTTGGCACTAGCTAGGGGGATTCCACCTCACAAAGCCCTAGATCTTCAAACAATTGAGTAAATTAGTCGACCAATAGGTTTGTTTTAGCGCTAACCCATATTCCCCCCACTTTCATTGTAAGATTTAGATCAACACCAATATGACATATCATTTTCAATCTAGTTCGAGGTTCTAAAAATTCCCATAAGGCATTGTGATCACCATACAGTCCATATATATTAATGATGGAGAACACCTTCCCCAATTATTTAGACTTCAAAATTGCTGGTATACCTACATTTAAACATGACAAGACGATTAATTCTATCAAGTCTTTCCAACCAATAACAATACCTCTTGACATGTCAAATGGGTGTAGCATAAGTGGTTGTGAGGAAAATTTGTTACACTCCCCACCTTGGTTCAAATCCCACTTTGTGACATGTTTATCTTTGTGAACCAATTGTTGATGAGCTATACATTATCTATTCATGAGTTGTTGACCTGACCTTGTGCCATGAATAATATAGGGTTTACCTTGGGTACCATCCTTGAAGTGAGAGGAAGTGCTTAGGAGGTTTCCCTTGAGATATGTCACACGCGAAAAAAAACGATACCTCTTGGCCTACATTTTCAATATAAAGAAAATAAATAACACTCTTTGAGACATGATGTTAGCATGGCCTCTGCCTTTGAACCTTCACACTTTATTTTTTGAATCATTGTAAGGTATAGATTGTATTTTGAAAATAATCTCTCGAGGGATAAATTCTTATGGGCACCCCCTTCCCTCTTGCTTTCAAATAGAGGATGATCACAATTTAGCTCTAGATGAGGAACTACTTGCTTTAAAGGCCATCTTAATTTTCATCTATCTTCATTCCTTTACCTCTTTCTTAGCCTTCTTTTTCACTAGGGATATATAGGATTTTCTTCCTACTATTATTGTGAGATCTGGATCTAATGCCAATCCTCTATCTATGTCTTTTTTCTTCCTTTTGGGAGATAATCTTCCTCGTCCTAAGCTTGTACCTAGAAGGGTTATCTCTTCCTGGTTCAAGGACAATTTTCTCCAATTCTCTAATAGAGTTACTATGTTGGGGCAAACCATCCAGTTTTTTTTTTACCTCTTCTAGTAGAGTTCCTATTTAGGGATATCTTCTATACCCACAAAGGTTCTAGGGATTTCCTTCAGATTTATACCCCACTAGGTTTTACCTACAAAAGGACTCACTTCTAGGCAACTTCCTATTTTTATTTAAGAAGAAGAGTTTACTTTTAGAATTGGCCGAGGGACAATGTTGGGAGAATTATATGTCACATCTCTTTCTAGTGTTGATATTGAGAATGCCAAAAAATTTACCCTGTCCTCCAATCCCCCTTTCCCCTTTTCTATAGTTGTCTCTAGAGATTTACTTTGCTCCTTTTAAGTTACTTGATAGTCATAGACCTTCCGTGTTTCCTTTTTTCTTTCTTTAACTTCTAGATCCTCTTCCTTCCAACTTCCAGAGGAAACCTTAACTTTCTCCTTCCAAACCTAGTTTTTAGCTAGCTTTGAACAATCTCTCCATACATGGATAACCTTGTGACATTTTAGACATCTAAATGGGAACTTCCAATAGTGTAGAGTTTGGGTAAATTTCCAATTATCCTAGATAATTCAATTTCCTCCAACAAACCTTCACGGAGGTCAATTTCCACCCACAATTTTATTACTTTTCGATCAACTTTTTAATGGAACTATGCTTCCAAATCTAGAAACTTTCCAAGCCTATTCCCTAATGCCTTCAACACTTCCACAATAACCCACATTGGTTTTTTGTACATTAGTTCCTCCCTTGTATCAAAACTTGCCTTCTACTACCTCAAATCAAGGATTACCCCAATACCATCTCTACTCCAATATTTTATTCAAGTCTACTTCTGGGTGAAATTCAAAAGCAAGCTAGCCTCTAATGGGGATATAGAACTTAGGAAAGTATCCTAGGAACCATAGCTAAGATTTTTGTGTCCACATGTATAAAGAACCCTCCACCACTTCCCCCCCTATGAATCTACTAGCTAAAGCTGTCTCCTTAAGAACTGCAATATCATCCATACCAACATCTTCTCCTAGAACCATACCTACTTTATGTTTGGATTATGTGATACATTTTTTCCTTCACTTGCTCCGTGATCCACTTAGACTCAACAAAATAACTTTAACAATACTACCTTCTTATCCTCCTACTACCAACTCTACCAGGGACAAATATCCAACCCTTGCCCTAATATACCTCCTTGTAATTATGTATTTCTCCCAAAACTTTGTTCATCCAAAGCACCAACCTTCTTGACGAAAATGGTAATCCTTCCTA
>ML789671.1:21630-37136 GCA_009831015.1 Picea engelmannii
ATACGGAAAATAAAAGGGATCCAATGTTATAAAATAATTAAGGGTTGTCGTGTCTTCTAATGGCAATACGGAAAATAAAAGGGCCCCAAGGTTATAAAATAATTAGGAGTTAGTGATTTTCAAAAGTCACTTCTATCGTTAATGGGGGCTTGTCCTCTAATAGCGACACTGAAGATAAAAGGGCCCATGATTATAACAAGTTGAGGATCGATGATTTTTGAAAGCCATTTGTCAAGTTGATGTTAAGGTTGAAGTCTTATCAAGTGATATATATTTATGTCGGTGGGTGTTTGTTAGTGAGCATAATGATAGTTGGCATCATTGTAAGGGAGGAGTAATTTAATAATGGTTCAATTCATTTATTTTTAGAAGTAATTTTTTTTTTTAAATTTGATTATAATTTTGTTGGAAGTCATAGTTTTACTTGATTGATGTTCTATGAGAATTTTGATCTTAAGGGTTTTGTTTCATTTTAGGATGACACAGATCATTTAAATTTTGAAAAAAAAGTGGACAAGAGTGAAATTTTGTTTCGCAAAAAATATGGACTTGACAAAAAGATTGAGTTTGTCCATTTATTAAATCAATCCATGTGCAAGCAAGCCCTAAGTGACTTTGATGGAATAGATACCCCACATATGACTTCTAAACTAAATGCAACCAAATTGAATGGTGTTAATGGTTCCCCACAATGCTAAATGTAGAGATGTTAGTTTCATTATAATAAGATGAAGCTCGTTTTTTAAAAAGCATCTATCTTCAACAAGGATAATTTTAAGGATGGAAATTTATTTTAAAATGTAGAAACCTGAGCGAATCTTACCAGTCCTTAACATGCAAAGTATAAAATGTTTGGCGATATTTTTGTAAAAATATGCAAATTTCTAAGGATTTTATATAGTTTCTATAAATTTTGGCAATTTATAAGGTAAAATAGTTTTATCCTATAAAATTTGGGCGAATAATTTTTAGGAAAAATGGAAATTGGTGAATCTCTTTTTGGGAAAAGCATGGAAAAATAACCCAACGGGCGAAAATTAGCCCCTAAAATTTTCCTTAATCTTCAAACAAAAAAAGTATATATGATCTTAACTACATTACAAGGATATAATTTCGTGAGCACTAATGTGCCCATTAATAAGCCCCACATCTATACCAAATAACTAGAGTTGGAAAAATTATTTGAAAGTGTGCATAGTTATTGGAAATTTGAGACTAAGATGGTATAAATAGAGAAACATGTTAAAGAAGATGCTTTGGCAATAGAATATCACATCAATTATCTAGGTTGATATTTTCTTGAGATGCGAATAATGAGATGCAAATAAGTAGTTGAGGTTAGGGTTAAATCTTGTGACTTTGATGAAATGATACCCTTATCGTTGTAGCGTAGTCAAATAAAATGTTCATGTTAAAGAGTTGTCTAATCTTGTAGTAAACTTCCCTTCGATTATTATAATCCAATAATATAAAATGTTAAAGCTCCCATCAATCTTGAATTTTTTACGTTTTGATTCAATATTCAAGAAAATCCTTAGGGGTGTTGTTCCATCATTCATATACCTTAAATCACAATGAACTCTAATCATAGATGAAATTCCTACCATATTTGTCACCAAAAAGAGGGTCTGTTTGCTACAAGATTAACTTACTCCATGTTAACAATTTTCCTCAATTTTTTTTTATTCATGTATGAAAACAACTTACTGTATCCAACCACTTCAAAGCAGTTATAACACTGTTAAACTAGTTATAATGATTATATTATATCTCATTCATATAATAATAGCAACAATAATAATCTAATTGTAAGGTCACGACTGAGCCAGACACCAAATTGGTGTATATGACCCCCTTGTTTGTGGGACAAGGGACCCCCTTCGCACAATGATTTGACTGCTAACGTTTACAGAGGCGTACATACCCTACTCCCCTCTAGATTTGAACCTGTGAGCTTCTAGGAAGAAACACATGTTCTTAACCATTAGGCCCACTCAAGTTGTACATAATCTAGTGTTAAGGTCAAGGCTAAGCCAAACACCAAATTGGTGTATGAGATCCCCTTGTTTGTGGGACAAAGGATAAAATTGTTATATAACATTAAGATATTAATGTGTCATAACCTTATAATAATATATTAAATACTATTATTCACTTTAATAGTTGTGACTTATTATACCTGCCGAAGGCCAGGTATATAGCGATGAGTTCGCGTTGACCTTCTATTAGTTTGAGCATTGACCAAATAAATTTAACCATATTCCTAAGTTTCACTTTATCAAATTAAATAATTTATTTTCATATTATTTAAAAAAGTATTTATCTATCAATTGATTGGTCCATCAATTGAATGTGTTATTGCAAAAGAGTCGGCGATGTTTATAAAGGTGATGGCTGTTAATAAATGAATACATAGTAAAAAACATTTGTAACTACAAATTTTCATAAACCGCTGACAACGAACCTGACACCTGACATCATCTTCCTGACACCCGTCAAAGTGTGCTTTCATATCGGTAGGTATGCCGATAGGCTGATCTAGTTTTTTTAAGAGGCATGCTACATATATTCAATATCTCTTATATTTATCCTATATGGAATCATTGACGACATTACTTACTTTTAATTATAGAAATGTTAAGTGTAGAATTTATATGCATTATGGGTGTAGCTATGATTTTGGCTTAAATTTTGCAATTGAAATGACAATAATTCTAAAAATGCAACTTACTCAACTAAAAATTGTGATCCAAGTACTTTTCATGACTTATGAATTAATCCAGATTGTCAAAACTTCAATTTGGACAATAGATTGATTACATTAGAAGATTTTATTCATCGTATTCTAATCAAAGAAGTAAGAAATAGGGTGGTTTAGTTAGTCAATAGATAACTCCATTCCTTTTGATATGAAGCCCCTTCATGCAGTAAGTAGGGACACATTAGTAAAACATTCACCCATTTTTAGGTTTGATTTTCTTCCCCCACACTTTATTTAATTGTATTTTGTTGTACAACTCAATGATAATCCCACTTTAGCTTAGGGAGGACTCTAATCTAGCTCATGAATTTGCGAGGACTTTTGAAGACTATGCTAAGAACAACTTTGGAAAAAAATTAATTAAGCTTAGTAGTAACCATGAGCTTGTTATTAGTAATGGTTTAAAGCACCAACCTAATTCCCATCAATTAATCCTATTTGTGGAAATGGTAGTAGTACTATAGACTATGTCATCTCCTCAATCTTTCTTCTCAATAAAACCAAAGACATTTATAATAACATTGACCATGAACCTAACTATGATGATAGACATGTCTTTCTAACTTTAAAAACAAACACAATTCCTGAAAATAACTCCAATACAAACAATAAAACTTCCACAAAGTTCATATTCAAACATAGAGATCTTGAACCCTTCCTAACAAAGCTCCAAAATTCATTTCACATGCCTCCCACCACCTATTCACTTACCAATATTTACAATATATTCATCTCCAAATTAGATAATTGCATCAACAAGTAATCTTATCAAGTCTTCATCAACCAAAATCATTGGAAAACTAATAGATGGTATAACTATGACTATAGATTTACTTTTTGGATAACAAAGAAGCACAATTAGCCTACCCAATATGGGTAGACTTCCTTAGCCTACCTAAGTAGTTTTCACCAACTAACCATCCAACAAATTTCCATCCTCTAGGGGAGATTATGTGTGAAGAATCCAAAAGCTTCTTCAACTCCCGACCTCAGTGCCATGTCTATGTGTAGGTTAACCTATCCAAGGAACTCAAGGAGTTTGTGTACATATGGATTGGTAACTATGTGCATCGCTAGATAGCCCGTTGCTACCACTTGCCAAACCATCGAATTTAAGGTTGCTTGTTGATGAAGTAATATGGAAGTGAAACTACCCTCCAAACCTAGCCTCCCTTGCCACCCAAGCTCCATAATCACCAAAAATAGGTGAAGGCTTATGGACCAATGTGACCAAGAACCAACCTCTAAAGGCCCTAAGCACTAATTCATGTGCCAATAAAGCTTCATCAATAGTCAAGCTTAGATGATAGTCAACTCTAGTGGCCTTTAATTCACTCTCTAGATCCCAGTACTTGGGAAAGAGTGGTCTGTGAGTTCATACTCCATTATCCCTGCTATACCCACAAGAAAATGATGAGGCTCGTGATGTTGAAAATTATGCCAAGTGGCCAAAAAAAACCACCTTGGGTGATTATTTCTTTGATAGTATATACATGTGAAATTCCTTTGGCACTCTTTGGGCCTTGAAGAATAATGAGGTGGAGATGAAAGATATTGTCGATTATTGGTGAAAGTGACATATTGAAATGTATGGGGCTTTAATGACCCCATCGAAAAGAACAATTTTCACCAATTATTACATTCATTAGCTAGGATATATTTCCTTTGTCTACAAGAAGTCAAAGTTATTGGTTTCATGCAAAAGGGGGGGATCACAATTCTTGTCTCTCATTTGGTGGTCAGTAATGTTGTGGTATGGGGTGTGGATTCCACTTAAAGACTTGTGTGGATTCTTCTTAACTTGAACAACCAACGTCTCGGCATGGCCAATATATATGCCAATATATATGCTTCTTATGATGTAGGAGAGTGTGTGCCCTTTTGGTGTTGGATGGTCAATGACTTGCCTAATGCCCAATGGCTCAACTATGGTGATTTTAACATGGTGGAATCTCAAGAAGATAAATCTGGGGTGCTCCCTATGCACCTGTTGATCAATGAAAAGGAAGCCTCACTAGCTTTGGAGGCTTTCCATGGGATTTTTGACACTAACTGCAATCGAAGAAAATATTATTCTAAGGTGTGGTTAACTTGGACCAATTTTTGGGAAGGCCTTAAGTTGATCTACTAGACGCTGGACAAGGCACTCCTTTTTTAACATAACTCATTATTTGACTCATCTAGAGGGTTCCCATCGCATGTTGAGGGAATTTCCACTTTGTCTGATCACCATCCCATTTGGTTCTCTCTCTCATGGGGAGCTGAAAGGGTGCACATGGAATAGACCTGCTACATCTTGAATGTCTCTCATCTTAAAATCCTAGGTTGTTTGGCACACATACACACAATGTGAAGCCTTATCCCTTATATGCATGTGGATTCTAGCCAGGTCACCTGGTGGGAGGATTCCATATCTAGAACCATGTCCTTTTTGTGAGGGTATTAAAGGAAATTGCCAAAATTCGTTAGGGAAACAACTATGTTGTGTGTAAGGAGTTGGAGAGGCTCACATAAAGCCTTTGATGGGCGCCTTTTGATGAATACGGGTCAGACCAAGCAACCAAAAATTACCATTTACTACAAGTGGAGGATGTTCATCAAGTAAGAGGTGCATAATTATGCACTTGATTGCATTGGATTCAATCAAGGAACATACCTACCAAAGCCATTTTCAAATCCGTAGCCACCAAGGAGGTGGATAATCTATATCATCTCTCAATACAACCCTAATGTAGATGACCAAATAAAAGGATATTGAGCACATATTTGTGGAGCATTACTGTATGGTTTTCCAATCTCAACAGATGTGGCTAGAAGGGTAGGATGCTACCCAGAAGTGCCTAGATATTGTGCAATGAAATATTTCAAAAGAGAAAAGTTTAACTTGTGAGAAAATTTGAACTTGTGACTTATCCTTATCCATGGATGAGGTAGCCATGACCATCCATGAAATGGAAAATGATAAATCCCTGTGTTTTGATGGTTTCCCCTGTCATTTTTACAAATCTATCTAGGACTTTATTGGGCCTAATTTATTTTGTGTATATAAGGTGGCCTTGCACCATCACTCTCTAGGTGTTGGAATCAATGAAGGTCTTATCAGATTTATCCCCAAAGTAGGGGTCAACCTAGAGATCATCACGAATTGGCTACCCATTAATCTACTCAATACTTCCTACAAGATTCTATCCAAAGACTTGACTCCACGACTTAAGTATATTCTTTTTAAGATCAATTAATCTTGAATTGACTAGCTTCATTTGTGGGTGATACATTATGAATGATGTGATCGTGGTTTGGGAGGGTATGGAATGGGCTCAAATGTATGCTAGGATTCTTTGTTTAGCAATACTAACTTCAAGAATTCTTATCACAAAGTTGAGTATCCCTTCATTTTGTCCATTCTCGAGGATCTAGAGTTTGGTCCCTCTTTCAATAATAATGTATAAATCATCTTTGTGAATTCCTTAGCTTATCTTTCTATTAAAATTACATGTCAGGGGAAGTTGGGCTCTTTCAATCCACCTGTCAAGGCTATCGACTAGCTCCATTCTTCTATGTTATGGTATCAGAAGCCCTTGGTTATTTACTCAACTAATGAATCACTTTGGGGCACATTTGAGGTACTCCCCTACTTGAGTTAAGTCTAACCAACTTATTAAAGGCCATTTTGCATGTGAATCATTTTTTACTATCATCGATGACTATAAATCCTGACATCATACTATGGATTGACTAAACATATTCTACATTGCTTCAAGGTATAATATCTAGTAGGTCGTTACTCAATGCTATAAGTAGAGTCAATGATCAATACGTGACTAGCTGAACACCATAAATTGGTCTTGGATTCAGTTGGGCTAGATTTCCAAGTTTCTTGGCATTCCTTTTTCTTTCCAGGCCTTTCTTTAAATCTTTGGGACGTGGTTGTTTAGAGGGTGGAAAAGACAATTGATAAGTGAGTTACTAAGCCTCTCACATTGGTCGCTAAATTTTAGATTTGCACCAAAGTGTTGACAGTCACCCATGTGTAATATTCTTCCTATTGGGCACTATCCAAGGCAACACATGCATAACTTGAAAAACTTCTCAATAAATTTCTCTACACTAATCCTGACAAGTGACTCAAATTCCATCAGGCCAGTTGGGCATTGTGTTATACCCCTTGAAATATTGAAGGATTGGAAATCCTCAAAACTATAATGCATGTGCGTGTTAGGATATTTAAACACTTAGAATTTAGCTAAGTTCAACCTGCTCTAATGTGTCTTTAGGTAAAGTGTGTTTCTTTAGTATGCTTTTGTAAGTAACTAATCTGACAGCCACTATTATGTTCTAGACACAAAGTGATTTGACGATTCATCTTCTACTCGATACTGACAGAACTTGATATGTAGCTTAACAACTAATTGTCCCATGATATCTATTTAAAGAGCATGGCAGGGAATTTGTTGTTAATCAATTGCGAGATATTCTTATGTAAACTATTTTCCTTTTGCAATAATACATTTCCTCAAGTGGGCACATTGGATGGGGTCGTGGAATGCTTCCCTTTTTGAGGTTAACCATGTATACACTTGTGTACTTAACTTTGATTTTTTGTGTGAGTGGTTGTCTTAAGGTGTTCAACTTGTGTGGATATGCTTGATTTATTGAACATGGTATGAGAGCTCCTCTGAAGACCCACTCCCATTATTGATTGAAATCTCAAACTTGTGTCACTTCATGCAATAAAGGACTTCTAGATTGTGATATTTCTAGGCATTTTTAGGCTGAGTGAACCGCTCCAATACATTTGGAGCATCGTTTCCATATGGAAACCCAATACATTTGGAGAGTTGTTTCCAGTTGGAAACCCTTTTTGTTTAAGTAAAAAAGGTCTCCTTTTTCCCTAGATAAAATAATTTACATCAAATCTAGAGCTACACAATTTCAGTTATAAGTTTTTTTAATGTTTTATCATTTCATTTTTTCTATTTATATTCTCAATTTGCTTCCTTTCCCATCTGCATATGCTTTTTGTTTTCCTCTTTATGTGATATTAGCAAATAAAAAATGGAGAGGAAATTGCTTCTGATTCTCATATTCTTTTTTCCCCATGCCTTGAGCAATCTTAGCAAATAAAAAACAAAGAAGACAAGTCACATTTTCCACATAGACTAATCGAAATCCCTTGAGCATATAAAGTTTCATTAATTTTTTTATAGAAATTTATTTGATTTTGTATGTGGTGATGTTTGAAGTTTTTCTTTAGGAAAAACAAGGGTTTTCAGCCTAAGCACTCACTTCAAAGAGGTCGCGAGTTAAAAAAGAAAAAATAAAGAAAGAAATAAAACAAAGAAAAAGAAAATAAGAACCTCTTTTAACTTTTCTAACATTTGTTATATATTTTGTAATAGCTCATTTGGTTGGAATAGAAATAGAGGTATTGCGTTCAAGTCTTTCCTTCTATTAAATTACCTTTTGTAAAAATACATGCAATAATTTTATTACAAAAGTGCATGTCATTGACGTTATACAATTGAACCATTTTATGTCCTAAAGTCACATTATTATAAATTTTTAAATCATTTTTTTCATGTAACTTTAAATTATAAAATAACTTTATTGTAAAAGTGATTCTCACTTATTCCATAAAAGTGAGTCATTTAAATTATATAAATAACTTATTTGTAAAAATAAATTTATAGGAAAAGTTAGAGGAGGGGATTTTTGTTTTTATTATATACAACTCGACAACCTCATCATGCACCCATCACCATGTGGCACCTTGGTTCCCATTTGGACTTTTTTCAAATAGGTATAAATTTATCATACAAAGTTTGTTGTCATTGCTGCTTTTTTAAAACTACCTATATTTTCAAGCTCTCTCCATTTGAATAGCGAGTCTATGCTTTCAAAACAATCTTACGTTCATATTATAATATGGTCAATCCAAGCAAGATAAATTACTTACCAATTTTGATTACTCATGGAATTTTCATATGGCGGATTTACGACAAATTAAGAGAATTTATCGAGTTACGTTGGGAAAATAATCTACCCCACTTGATACATTAAAGAGAGCCATATGGGACAATAAAAATGATTTATCCTGGATTGGTAAGCTTCACATCCTAGTGATATATTGGTATTTAAATGCTTCAAAAGATTATTATGCCAATAATCTATATGTGTTAAGTAACCATTCACTAGAGAAATTGAGGTAAAAAATGGCCTTAAAAAAATGTGTTATCACCATCAACTTTAAAAGAACTAATAGGATTCAAGATGATGATGTCAACCATAAGGGTAAATAGTTTTGGAGGAAAAAATAAAATAAAATTTTAATCGTATTTTCGACTTATCTCCTTGTAGGTTTACTAAAATTTCAAGTGTAGGCACTCATTGGATGTTGAATTAAATTTCACATCCAACAAGTACCCAATATTCTTACTTTTGATAGACCAATAATGAGATAAACTGGAAATACATGAAAAAATGTGTTTCTTGAAAATAAACATGTAAAAGAAACACATTCCCTCCCCCCTCCCCCCCCCCNGTGGGTCTATCAAAAGTATATAGAGTGGGTGTTCCTTGGATGAAAAATTCAATTTCACATCCAACGAGTTCCTACACTTGAAATTTGAGTAAACCTAAAAAGAGATAAGTTAAAAAATACAATTAAAAAAAGTAGTTTTATTTCTTTCCAAAAAAGTGTTTGGAAAATAGGTTTCCAAAAATGTTGGCAAATGAGGTGAAGTAGGCTCTCAAAGATAACCACTATTGGCATGATGACATGCCTTATCACTTGCCTAAATTTGTCTACGATGATTTAATCCTTGCAATGTTACTAAAGGATATTGCCCATGTTTTCTCTTTGTTTAAAATTGTTGGAATTACTAAGACAACTGAGAGGGGGAGGGGGTGAATCAGTTGTTACTGTGCTTAAATTTTTTTATGCCTATTAAAATATGATTAACCTTCTCCAAGTAATCATCAAGATTATGCAAGACATGAGAAACAGAAATAACAAACATCAATCACACATATGATATACACAGAGACATATATTCACGCCCATAAAGGGAGAAAACCTCTTCTTCTTCGAATGATAGGAAGTCTTTAAGTTCTGTACATCATCTTTCTTTGAGCACCAACTCAAAATGAGGCTACAACCTCTTCTTTAACAAGATACAACTTGTTGAGAGCACCAACTCTCTGGTTTCTCTAGCACCCACTAGAAGGAAGCACCAACTCCCTGAGTGTTCTAGCACCAACTTCCAGTCACACAGGCACCAACCTACATAACAAAGAATAATGGTTATCCCTTTCACCACCCTACCACCTTGGTTTTTCTGGCTGCAACTAGATGGAAGCTACAACTCCATGTGTTCAAGCACCCACTTGAAACTTTAAGGACAACAGTCCTCCCTAGCACCACCCTACCTCTCTGGTTTTTCTGGTTGCAACCAGATGGAAGCTACAACTCCCTGTGTTCAAGCACCCACTTGAAACTCTGAGGACAACAATACTCCCTAGCACCACCCTACTTCCCTGACATATAAATCTTTGCTTGCTGAAATTTATTACAGTGATACAATATTTATCAATGGATTACCAGTCTCATCACTGTTCTGCTACACTGGTTTTCTTTGCCTACATCAGTGTCTTCCTGCGCGCATCTTCTTGTGCTTAAGTTCTCGTACAGTTTGTTGTTTTCACCATTTCTTCTCTGTCCAACTTATGTTCTTCATCTCTGCATTTTCTCCCTCAGTTCATGCTGTAATCTTCATTGCTTACAATTCAACTACTTTTTACAGAGAAACATCAACCTCTCTCTGTCACAACATTTTTCTTTTATTCCTGCTCTCAGCATCTGTTACACTCTGCATCTCCAACGCTCAAGTCAGGAATCTAAAAAATGCTCAGGAATCATGATTCCAATGCTCAGGAACAATGAATCAAACGCTCAGGAACAACGATTCGGTTAGTGTAACTAAATCGTAACTGATAAAGAAATCACGAGATGAAACAACAACCCTTCGATCAGATTCGATTTGATCAACACCGTTGGATTATACATGCAGATGATTTTTGACTTTTCAATTTGTAACCTCCGATGTGGAGCCTAGCAGCGCTAGCTCCTTCTTCAATCTTCCGCTGATGTGACCTTGGGTGATGCTCTCATTTGACCACGTGATTGCAGGTGCAGCCAAAGGTGGTTTGAGGGAAATCCTCTTTTCACCCCGCAATTCACTACATAGCTCCACGTATGCCTTTGACGATACCGTGGTTTTGATTGCGGCCCACTCATGAAAAATTAAGACCCGAGGATGTTCTGACCCTGCAATGCGATGGGATCGTCGATCTCATGATCTTGACGGTGCTCCTGAACTGACGGTTCAGATCTGTCCTTTCAAGTTCTGCGGATTAGATCTAACCTTTAGAGTTCTACGGATCAGATCTAACCTTCCTAAATCAACGACTGTGATTTACTTCGTGGTCCAGGCTCCGGGAGTTTCAACTCTCAAACCCTGCTTTCCTTCGTATGTCAATCTTTCGAAATTGATGATCTGTAGACACCTATCCTTCTGAATCAACGACTCTGCCTCTACTTCAAGGATTTTCCTCTCAACTATATCAATGGTCTTGTGTCCCCTTTCTCGATCAACAATCGAGATCTGCTTCGCTACTCTAGGCTTCGACGATTTCAATTCTCAACCTTCACGCTCTCCCAGAACGCTTTTAGTCGGAGTCCACAGATTCCTACCATGTGTCCTCCTCAAATTGATGGTCCTCGTTCACTTTAGGACTTCGACCTTCAGGATATTCAACTCCTCTGCATTCGCTCACTCCTGGAGCGTTTCAGTAGGAGTCCATGATCTAACGACACATGTCCCATTGAATCAGACGGTTGAGGCTTACTTCGGGCCTTTACTCAAAATCCACAGATTTACGCCATGTCTCTTCTGGATCAGACAACCTAGATCCACTTTGGACGATTCGACGCTTTATATTTACTCCAAACGATCTAATGACTGAGATCTATTTTGGATGATTGGACGATCGATATTTACTTCGACTCTCTGGTTCTCCGGGCTTCGGGAGTTTCAAATCTCAACTGAAAACTCTCAAAGTGATTTCTCTGGATTTCATGATCCGTCACTACATATCCCTCTGGATCTAATGGTTGAAATTTAAACTAGCTCTCCAGCTCTCTGGGCTTCAGGAATTTCAAGTCTCAAGTGGAAATTCTTGAAGTGAGATTTCTCTGAAATCTCAGACTAGCTGACATGTACTCGCCCGATGATCAACGAACCAGATTCTTCTCCTGGTGATGAACGATCTTAAATTACTTCATCTATTTCACCTCCTTTTGATCCATGAACTTCCAGAGTTTTGGATCTTATGCCACCTGTCCTCCTTGACGATGGACGGTCCCAAACTACTTTGGGAATTCAAAACTTTGGTAAGTCCTCTCTCCTCCATGCAAAAAGCGTTAAGGCTCGTGCACCTTGTTTCGATCAGATGGTTGTTGGTCCTCTGTGCTTTGATCCAATGGTAATTGTTGCCCTCTCTCTTGAGCTTCTGATCTCTCTGACTTAGAAGGTTTTCTAAGTGTTCAAAGGTCTCGACCTTTTCTCCTCCTGCGAGTCTGTCTCTTGGACCTCGTCTGCACTTCTGGAAAGTGCTATCTCTTCTGAGCTTTCTCATCTTCGTCACTGTTGCTCTTGGCATCAATGAAAAGCACACTCTTCTTGTAAACATGCCAACAAAAAATATCCAAAATATATTGTCATGTGCCTTCCTAATTCATTTGAGGAAGTTAACTATCAACAATTTTGTGCATTGCCAAATAAATTTGACAATATCATTGAATTGGGTCTTTTCACCACTAATCCTTTCACACATTGATATATTGATACCACATGCACAAAACGACCTTCGAGAAGTAAAAGCAAATATGACAAAGCTTATAAAGATGATTGTAAGAACATAGAGATGTTCATGTGTTTTCTTGTCACCCTCAACTAGAGATTTCAATTCATACTTAATCAAGCGGAGAGCAAATTTGAAAATTTAGAAAGTGCCAGATGATTGTCACCTATTGTTCATGAAGACACAACAAGTATTTAAGATTTCAAAATCAGTTTATGATGTTGAATTTTTTCTTCACGAAAGGCCAACGGGGATGGCTTCTCTTTTGAACAAAAGAGAAGAAAATAAAAGGATACAAAAAGAAGGAAATTGTTTGTGTTCATATTTTCATTGGATATCCGTATGTGTTAACTTCGTCCAACATTTTACAAAATAAAAAATAGAGGTCATATGCCCAAGATATAGTCAATTTTCTCACACCCTTCACCTTTTTGCAACCTCCATATTTCCCTCCACATTCCTCAAATTGTACCCCTTAACTCCCCAACACTTAGTCATTTTTATGAATGAGGAACATCATCCTCATTCATTATTCCTCATTTTTATACATCATCATCATTCTCCACAAACCCCAAAATTTCTCTCCTCCCTATCTTTTCTAAGTTTTACCAGCGTTTCTCTCCTCCCTATCTTTACTAAGTTTTACATGCATTTCTCTCCTCCCTGTCTTTACTAAGTTTTATGTTTGAAATATCCACCCTTGCTTCTCTGCATTGACCAAACCCCCTCACTGCATACCTGTAAACCCCTGCACTTGCAATAACCAAACCTCTTGCAACATTCATTTCTGTAATCCTCAAATTGCACCTGCATTTTTGTATCACTCAAATTTCCAAACCTCCGCATCCACATACCCGTAAACCCCCGGTATCTTCATTGACCAAACCCGCAAACCCCCACACCTATACTAACCAAACCTCCTGCAACTTGCATTTCCACAATCCTCAAATTTCACCCGCATTTCCCTATCTCTCGTCATCATTTCCTTATTTTTATTATTCCTCATTCCTCTATCTCCCCGCATTCTCACACCCCGCAAACCCATATCCTCAATTCCCACATCATTTTATTATTTTTATTGCTCCTTATTCCTTTATCTCATCACATTATCGCAAACCCGCATTTCCCTATTTCTCCACATCTGATTTCTTTGCAATTTTTTATTTTTATTTTTGTTTTTATTATTCCTCATTATTATCTTTATTTTTTATTATTATTCCCATTCTCTATTTCTTCGCATTTATTATAATTATTCCTCATTCCCTATTTCTCTGCAATGAACTAATTCTTAGTTTATTTTCCCTCCTTTAGCACGCCTCTCAATACACACTCCAAACTATTATGGCATGACACATGGAAATACTTTGACATTTGGACACATGGCAGTGAAGTGCACCTATCTTTGAGTAACACTTGGAAGGCATGGGTTGGACACAAATATCTGGGCAGTGAGGTGGCAACAAAAACTACACTATGCACAAGCTACACAAGGTTCCATGGCTCTCTCTACTTCACACACAAGTAATATGGGATGGCATTTCGCTTATAAACATGATGTGAGGACCCTCCCGCAATGCATGTGGGATAAATAGGGCGGACCTACAAAATCAAGGGCCAAGAATTCACGTGAAGAATAGATCAATGGTTACTGAGTCCTTGTCTTCCAGAGGCCATAAATTTTGATCCTAATGTGAAAATTGAGCAAACGAGAGCTCATTGGAAATCTAGTTCCATGAAGAATAACCTGGAAATGGTTTCCATGGTTGAAATGACAATTATTATGCCCTAACAATCAAAACACAGTTGTGCCTATTTTTGGCTTGGCAACAAATTATTTTTTGAAAATAGTTTATTAAAAGAAACTTTGTGAACATCTAAAGTTGGTCCTAGTTGGGGGCACATATAACTAAGTTCACATTTAAAAAAGGGAATTTATACTACAAGGAGAACACCTTGTAGTGGAGGTTTTTGCAGAGGGTTTTAGTGTTACAAGATTTGACAAATTTTTCAAAAAAACCTCTGCTACAACCTCCGTTATTCCAAGCAGAGGTTTTAGTGGATGTTCCATATAACTAAAATATTTTGGGCAGGCGGAGGTTGGAGTAGAGGTTTTTCTATTGGAGCTTTTATTGGTAAGAAACACACCAATGTTCCCTTAATACAAAAGCACTGATGCATACATATAAATTAAAAGGCATAAGTGCTTTTATATATAGTGCACACCAGATTTACCTTTTTTTTGTATGCAACACTAATGCTCTTATACTTTTTATGCACCAATTATGCATTGTTTGCGTATGCTGCACTGGTGCTTTATAAGTCAGTTAAGACACTTATGTTTTTACATGTTATGTACGCCCTGCTGCTTCTATAATTCATTTATCCTGGTGCATATATTACTTCGTGTACTAAAGGGTAGTGAACTTTTGAATATTAGAGATGAGATATAACACTGATGCATATATGATATTTAGAGCACCGGTGCATATTATAAACATGTGCATCGTAAAATGTTGAAGCGATAAATATAATCACATGTTAAACCATTTAAGGAACAATGTTTTTTCTCAATATTTGGCACCAATGCTTAAATATAATTAATAGGCACCAATGCATATAAACCCTTAACATGCACCGATTTCTATATTATGGCATGCACCATTTAGTGAGTTCATAAGGATACAATGCATCGATATGTATATATTATAATTAATTATATTTTTTACAAATTTTCAATTAATCATCTCAAAATCAAATATGTTTTATAATAATATTGTTTTTTATATTTTTGTTATTGCATTTTGATATGATGATTGCATCAATG
>ML789671.1:37546-56027 GCA_009831015.1 Picea engelmannii
AAAATGTTTTCTTCTATGATTCCTCAATAGTTTAGCCAAGGCTGGGCGTCTTTATGCCATCCTCGCTTGAGTTGATGGTGGTTATGACTTGATTTTGAAGCAAATTTAGGTACCCTCTTGTCTTCCATGTTGTTTAACTTGTTCTTATACATTAGGTATCTAGTCATAGCCATGCTCTCAATGGGGGAGAGGCTTGTTTATAAGAGGAGGATGGGATAAGGCGTATTTCCTTTAATTTTGATATTATAGGTTATAAAATTCTTTTGTATTTGCTCTATCTTTCTCTAGGATTCACGAGAGATACTGCAACCCCAGACTTCACATCCATAAAGAATAACAGGTGTAACAAGAGTCTCAAAGAGGAGTTTCTTCTTATCCCAACTCCAAAGATCAGTTGATTTACAATTATTTTCAAGCCCATAATAATCTTTCCATCCCCCAATAATCCTTTTCTCAATGCTATAATTCCAATTGAGCTTGTGGTGAATATCAATTGCAATATATTTGTATGAAGTCACTTCCTCCAAGTTGTTGTCATATACAAAGGTATCATAAGAGATCTTATTGGATTTCATAATCACGACCTTAGTCTTATCAATATTAACAATCATACCCATATTGGAGCAAAAATCCTTGAAGATTCTTAGTTGGTTTTCAAGATCATGGGGACTCCTTTCCATAAGAATGATATCATCGTCATAAAGAAGAATATTGATGACTATACCAGTGAGAGTAGGGCCGACACAACCTGCTTTTTCCAAGCATTCTTCTAACTTGTCAATGTATATGCCAAAAAGGCTAGGGGACAAGGGACAACCTTGTTTGACTCTGATATTGCAATTAATCTCTTTTGAGAAGCCCTCAGTGTATTTAAAATTAGCAATAATGTTCTCATACATCCTTATTGCAACAACCCTCAACTCGAGAGGCACTTTTATCTCTTCCAACCTATTCCAATTTTTTTTCGTAGGAACCATGTCAAAAGATTTTCTAAAGTCAACAAAACAACAAAAAAGATTGGTTTTAGTATTGCAGAACTCCTCTGCAATGATCCTAAAGGTAACAAGATGGTCCAGAGTTGAATGATATCTCCTAAACCCAGCCTGGCCTTTAGCTTTTTTATCGTGACTTTCTAGCCAAAGGCTAATATTCTTTTCCAAAATATTTTCATAAAGCTTGGCTAAAATCAGGCTAATCATAATGGTCCTATAATTAGAGGGAATGTTTCTATCCCCATTTTTAAAAATATGAACAATGAGGCTTTGCGTCTAGGGTTTAGGGAAGCTCTGCTTGACTACTAAATTGAAGAGCTTGTGTATGTGAGGGATAAGGATTGGCCCTCCGATTGTAAAAATTTCAGCTTGGTAGCCTTCAATGTCCTTAGCTTTCCCATTTGCGAGCCGCTTAACCCCGAACTCTATGTCATCTAAAGAAAAAACTTCTTCCTTTGTAGGGACAATAGGAATGGTGTCCATGGAATTAGGGAACTCATAATGACTTTTAAGGTAGGAATTCCAGTCCCTTAAGGGAATCATATTATTTTCTTTAGTATTGCGTTTTGGAATTTGGCTCCAGAACTTCTTAGGATCCAACTTGTATAGTTGTGAAAGTTTCTCTTTCCTTTTATTGATATAGTATATTTTTTTCCTTTTAATTAGGGCTTTGTACACATTGATCTTATCGATTTTTAAGGGCTCATTAGAAGCATCCCTAATGGATTTCCTAGCAATTTTACATTCTTTATCATACCAAGTGTGGGTCGTTCTATTATTCTTTTTATAGGACACCTCAAAAGAGAACTTGTTAATAAAAGTGGAAAGGGTAGTTGTAAAATTATGATAGAGTTCTTCAATGTTGTCCTTATAAGTTAGGAGGTTTAAAATCATCCACATAATTTTTTTTAACAAGAACTGAATAAGAAATTTGAAGTAAAATGCCATGCCATAGGCAAAACAACTGTCAACATTTACAAAAAAGGTCTTGATTGCAACAGAGCACAACTTTGTTTTATGGATGATATAAAAAATAAAAAAAAACTCACAATTTCAAGCAGTGAAGTTGCCATATACTCTTATATATTGTCCTAATAATAATATGAATTTGAAACACTGCATTGGACTACATTAACTTGCTACCCATCTTGTCTTCCAACTGTTCTCTATATATTGTCTTCTATTTCCATGGGTACTACTTCATGTCCTCCTTGTGCTTCACCGGTTTGGCCAACCCATGCTTTGTCTCTAAAATAATTTCGTTCCTGTTCATACATGTTTAATCTTTGCAGAAGTGTAGTGATGTTTCCAGCTCCTAAATTCTTTGTATTTCAATTTCACGTTCCTGTAGATGTCTTACTTCTTGTTCTAACTTCTTTGTTTTCTGTATCAACATCAACATTTTTGTTCCAAAATTTTGTTTGTTGTCTTTCATGAATGATGCTTTCAGTTATGTTAAGGAGAAGTGACACAATACTTTCCATATTACTGATTCTCCATGCATTCTCACTGTATTGAGCATGCATTCCTTCCTAGATTTCCTCGAAATGCTTCAGATACCCTTTGACCTCAACCTAAAAATGATCCATGGATATGGAAATACCCAAGATCGCTATGATATTGTCTCTGATTTGTATGATGAATTCACACTGTAATGGGTGCTCAAAAAGATCAACAAGAAGAGGGATACCCGTGATGAATATAACCGGGGCTTGGAAAGTCCACAGAATGAATTCAAGAAGGCCATAGAAATGAGAAGAGACATGAACTAGAGATAAAATAAACCAAGAGAAAACTGAACATTCAGGGAGAAAGGGATAAAAGAAAACATCCTGAGGGAACATAGAGAAAAGGGGAGGGGAAATAGGAAAGATAGGAAGATTAGGAGGGATGTGAAGAAAGGGATGCCAGAGAGGGCTAGGGAAACCTTATAGAGAGAAAGTTCTAAAAAACTGGATGCATCAAACTTAGAACATAGAGACGGGAGCAGACAATGAGAGAAAGAAGAAGAGGGTTCAATTTTTTTTCCAGAGAATTCCAACAAATCAGAAAAATCGCAGCTAAGAAACCTAATACTTTCAAAGTCCAAGAGCTTCTTGATCAAAAGTTCAATATCCTTCTCATGAATAACTTTTCTGTACCTGGAGATAGGCAGATGTTGGATGAAGAGAAGATCCAAATCTGAAGAAGGGATTTTGCTTGATTCGAATCAACGGCCAAGATTGAGCCTCCAGGACTAGAGAATTGAACCTGTTGAGTTCCCCATTCTCAAGTTCATAGATAACTAAGTTGCACACATGTATGAGTATTATTTTCATAATAGGGATTTAATGGCAAGGGGAATGACAAGACCTCGATGCCACTCCCAATGATGTTACCTCTTCCACGTTGCTTCAAACCTGTCATGGGATTAGACTGGTCACTAACTCCCCATTAATTTCCATTTGACCTCTAATTGAGTTGGATCCCTTTTTTGCATTCTTGTCTGCTTCTTCATTATGTTCTCTTTTAATGTGGAAAAGTTTTGTTGAGTTCAATTTTTTGAGATTGTCTAGAACCCACAACATGATTCCTTTGTATCTATTCCCTCCTGCTATATTCTTTTGGATTGTATCTCTTATTACTACCATTGAATCACACCAAATGACGAGGTTACTAATCTATTTATAGAGTGTTGCTTGCATATAAAGAAAAAGGCTTTGCTTCATTGTTAGTATGAGTTCCAAGTCCCCATGCATAACTAATTACAATGCTTCCTATAGGATTACAAATAACCCCCCCCACTCTTTTCGCCTCTGGGTTTCCACGTGAAGCTCCATCGAAAAAAGGATTGAGAATGATTGATTTTCTTGCCAAGAGGTGAATGCAGATTTGTCCATTCTTAAATCCCATTGAGGAGTGGAAGGGGTTTTGAAGACCGATGATGACTTAGTTCCCGAAAAAAATGAGTTAAGCCAAAGCTCTTTGTTGCTATCCAAAATTTG
The DNA here is from genome assembly GCA_009831015.1 of Picea engelmannii. NCBI lineage: Eukaryota > Viridiplantae > Streptophyta > Pinopsida > Pinales > Pinaceae > Picea > Picea engelmannii. Next base: position 41,523 of record ML789671.1, read on the forward strand.
TGATTTACATTAAACTCTCTACCTCATATAAGCTGAAAGGAGGGTTGAAGCTTTTAGTGTGACTTGTCTAGGTGTATTTGTAGTGTTTTCAAAGATTATTTTGTTGTGATCCAACCAAATGCCCCAACATATATATTTTGGAAGTGCTTCCCAATATCTTGAAAGAATACTTTTTCCTTTTAGATTCCCAATATAATTTCTTTTCCATATAGTAAAATAATCTGAGCAAGTATCAGGCCATCTTAAATGTTGATGCAGTGTGTGATCTAGATTTATGAGCGGAACAAAATGAAATACAAATTTATAACATTAAAACTAATGTACAAAGATCAATAACAGAGATACATTGAAGCTTAACTTCTATTCAATAAGTCCTTGTGGTGAAGAGCAGTCAGTGAGGGAGTGCGCTGTTAAGGCACTCCGTAAGTGAAGTCACTAGTTTGAAACCTCTGGGGACACCTCAAATCCAACCATGTTAAGGGCTGGTGCGGTCTAGGCCGGGTGCGATCCTCGGGTGATTTTGATGGCCTAGATGCCCCTGGGTCGTGGCATCTCAACCACGGGCCAATCCCGTAAGTCAGGGATATTTAGCTAACAAAAAAAAATGTCTATTCAATAAAGAAATCTGTTGAAACTGTAAAATGTAGAATGAAACAATCTTGCTCGAATTGTGGTAGCTAATCTTCGAGAAGAGATGTGGCGGCTACGTGCATTTGCTTGAGCACATTACAATGAGGCCTCCAAGACTTTTTAGCATCAATAAGTAATCATAAAACCCTATACATCCAAAAACCTAACCCTAGGAGATGAAGCGCCAAAATTCATATGGGCCTCGATGGGGTAAGTTGGTACATCAACTTCCCAAGGTCGTAATTTTTGCATATGATCTCTGTTTTAGGCGCACGATAGCCTATTGGAAAGGTCTATCTGAGGAATACACATTTTTCTATCACACTCTAACTCTATATATAGTGTGACAGTGGAGAGACCAAAAAACGTTGTTTAGGGCCTCAAAACGACCCCAGAAGTTTAAGACCCGAAAAGCTAGAAATAAACTACCAAAATGAAAACTATATGTGAGCCAGTTGGAAGAGGTGGGTGGCCACCATATCCACCCGGATCAGTCCTCCCCCCTTAGGAAGAAATGGTCTCCATCGTGTTGAGTTCCCCCATCAGATGAGGAAATTTCTACTAAATTTTTCCTCGAGTGAGCCACTTGCCTTGGTGCAGGAGCTGCCTCGCTTTGACAACACGATAAAGCTGAAGCTTTTGTTGGCGAGTACCTTTGACCTATGTGTCCAAGATATAATCAATGGATGCTTGTTCCATGCAGTCAAGGTTGATCTCTGTTGGTGTCAACTATTCTACTATCTCTGAGGTGTCCAATAATGGTGGAAAGTATGGCCGAAGGAGGTCCACATTAAACACTGGGTGCAAGCCAAGGAAGGGGGGAATGCTAAGCTCAAAGGCATTGTCACCCAAAAACTTGGTGATGGTGTAAGGTCCAAAACATAGTGGACAAAGCTTCTGATGGGTTCTTGTAAGGTGTTCTTTTTGCAAATGCAACTAAACTTTATCTTCCACCTGAAACTTGTGTGGCACTCAATGTTGATCATGGCATTGCTTGTACTTGGCATCAAAATTCTGCAAAATATCCTGAACCTGTTGGCGGATGTGCTTGATTTGTTCAATGAATCGAGAAGTTTTGTCGGCTTCGGTTTGAGCATGGGACAATTCTTCCTATGTGGACGCAAGGGGTAGTGCAACATCCATGGGACCCAATGGTTGAAATCCCAATCCCACCTGAAAGGGGTTGTGTCCGGTTGAGATATGTATGGATCTATTTTAACTGTGTTGAACATAGGGAAGAATATCATCCCATGTGTGCGGATGATTGGAATTGTACATGCACAAGATATGCATGATCATCCTATTGACGACCTCAGTTTGGCCATCCATTTGAGGGTGGAAGGCCATGGATTTGGTGAGCTTGGTGTCCAGCTGTGACCAGAGGCTCGACCAAAATGTGCTAAGGAATCAACTGTCCCAATATGAGACTATGGTTTATGGTATCCCAAAATGTACCCACACTCATTCAAAGAAGAGCTTGGTAGTGGCCTTCGCTGTGATGCTATTCTTGCAGGCGACCATAATCACCATCTTGGAAAATTGATCAACAAACACAAAACCATAGTCATTCCCCTGGTTGGTTGAAGGAAGGCACGACATGTAGTCCATTGAGTTGGATTGCCTGGGCCTTTTGGGAGTAGGAAGAGGGGTGTACATGCCTTGTTTCTTAATGGTCTATTTGGCAATGGTGCAGGTCGGGCGTGACCTGATATACTTGCTGACATCCTGTCAAAGTTTCGTCCAATAGAAATGTTGCTGTAGAACTGCCACTATCTTTTCTATTCCAAGGTGTCTTTCCACCTGACTGTCGTGAGCTTCCCAAATCATCTTTGCTCGCTCGCTTGATGGGGAAAAAATATTGCCCAGATGGCACAACAACTCATCCTGAAGATGGAAATCAATGACAGTTGTGTTTATGCCTAGCATATGGTAGGTAGTGGCGAAGTCAGGATCTCTCTCATAGAGTTGGGTCCATCTAGAGGTCTCTTGTCCACAGGAGTGTAGCACCATGGTTAGTGCTGCAACTGGAGGTCGACTGAGGTAGTCAACGACGTGGTTTGTGCTCCCTATCTTATACTTGATGTTGAGATGGAACTACTGCAAGTATGTGCACTACTTATGATGGCGATCATTCTATAATTTTCCTTGTGTTTGCATGAATTGTAGAGGCTTATGATCAATGTGGATGACTGTTTCCTTCCCAAGAATTTAATGCATCCACTAGCAGAAGGCTTGTACAATGGAGTAAATTTATTTTTTGTAAGTGGGGTACTTACAAATGATATTTGATAGTGTCTCACTATGATAGGCCATGGGATGTCCATGCTGAGTGAGAACTGATCCCATATAATAGTCTGAAGCATTTTTCTCAATCTCAAAAGGCTGTTGTAGGTCGGGTAATGAGAGAACCGGGGCCGAGTAGAAGCACTGCTTCAAACCATCGAACAATTTCTATTGTGACTGGACCCACACAAAATTTTCCTTTCCACCACCCTTGGTCACTTGGATAAGGGGCCATGCTATGTGGGAGAATCCCAACACGAATCTGCAATAGAAATTGGAAAGGCCTAAGAATATTCAAAGCTCAGTGAGTGTGGTCAGGGCTAGCCAGTCACGAATGACCTAGATCTTGGCTGGATCGACATGCACCCTATGCTCATCAACAATGTAGCCTAGGTACTAGACCCTATTCACGTCGAAGGATCATTTTCCCAAATTTTCATATAGCTTGTGTTGCCTCAAAGTGTGCAAAACCTACTGAATATGCTACAAGTGTTCCGCCCAACTCTTGCTGAAGATGAGGATGTCATCCAAATACACCACCAAAAAATAATTGGTGAAAGGCTGCAAGATATCGTCCATCATCCTCATGAAATTTGCTGGGGCATTTTTCAAGCCAAAGGGCATGACCAACCATTCAAAAAGACCTTCTTTGGACTTAAAGGTAGTCTTCCATACATCGGTCTACTCTATTGGGACCTGGTGGTAGCTGGACTTCATATCAATCTTACTGAAGTATTTGCCCCCCTTGAGCTGGTCAATGAGATCAACAATTTGGGGAATTGGGCATTGGTTCCTAACTATTATTTTATTTAGGGCCCGATAATCAATGCATAGTCGCTAGGTCCCGTCTTTCTTATGCACAAGCATGATTAGGCTTCCACAAGGTGATGAAATTAGTCAGATGTAACCCTTTTCAAGAAGATCTTGTATCTGGAACTTGATTTCCTCATTTTCTGATAGAGAGCAGTGATAGACCGACCCATTGGGTAGTGATGCACTAGAGGTCATATCGATTGAGTGCTTGACCTGACAATGTAGAGGTACCCCAGTGGGTGAGGAGAATATGTCTTGGTATTCTTCCATGACCTTATTTATTTTCTTCTGCTGCATGGAGAGACTTGCCACAAAGGCCATGGATGTGGCTGCAACCTTACACTCAATTTGAGCATGAATCATGAAGAAGACAATCTTCTCGGTCTAAGAGATGACCTTCCTGCATTGCTTGGCAGAGAACAAGGAAATGGAAGTAGGTGGGACTACCTCGGGTATCCTGTACAATTTACTATCCAAAGTAATATTAACACTACAAGGACTAGACTCATATACATCATGATGTTTCCATAAATAAGGTTGGCCCAAAAGAACATCACAAAATTCAAGGGAGGCGACATCACATAACATATCATCTTTGAAGGGCTTGATGCCGTAGGGCATGCGACACTATTGGCTGATGCAAAGATTGCTCCCTTGGCAGAGCCAACCGATGGTGTACGACTTTGGGTGTGGTTTTTTCGGAAGATCCAACAACTTAATGACCTTCACTGAGATGAGGTTCTTCTGGCTACTGTTATCAATGATGAAGTGCAATGGATTACCCTTCACCCACATTTGTGAATGAAAGAGGCACTCACCTTCCTCTGGTTCATCAGGTTCATCGTAATGGACCTTGGTGGTAGCAACAATGGCACTAGATTCTGTGTCAATGATCCATCTCCCTTTTTCTAGTTCTGACTCAGAGTCAAAGTCCACATCTGATTCATAGGATTTCACCTCGACCACCAATGACTACTTCGAGTGACATTCAACAATGTTATGCCAGGGGCTCTTATGGAACTCACACCATTTCCTAGTGTCTTTCTTTGTATTCCCATTGTCCTTCTTTGTTTGTGGCTTAGAATGGTTTTCCTGAGGCTGTCCATCCCTGCTATTTCCTTTGTTTTGTGGGCCAACGCCACCTTTTTCCTACTTCTGCTGTGCGGGGTTTGCAAACCCAAACTACCTCATCTTTTGCTTAAGCTCCTGCTCGATTTTGATAGCATATCGGTGGGTTGCGCCCAAGGATGAGATGTCCAGAAAATCCATTTCTATATGGATGTATCTATGCAGACTTCCATGATACTTTAGCACCAGATGTCGCTCAGAGTCTTTTATACCCAACTTAGTGCGCAAGGTATGAAAGACATTGGTGAACTCTTGTACTGTTTGGTCTCTTTCCTGCCGCAGTGTGGTATGTATTGTATATAAGTCATCATAACTTCCAACAGGGTAGTATTGTTCCTTAATAACATCCCTGAAAGAACCCCAAGTGGGTGTGACTACAAATAATGTAGATTCCTCTATTGCCTTTTTCTCACAAAAAGTCTCACACCAATCTTTGACATGGGGGATGGCCTTAAGGAGTGCAAATGTAATATTTTATATATCGAAAAAGTTATGAACATAAAAATATCCTTCTAGAAGATTTAACCATTTGTGTACAACATCCACATCTATTTAACCTTCAAATATAGGAATATCAAAATTGATTTGTACCTTGAAGGGGGTGGCGGCTCCGCTTGAGGAATATGCGTCACCTGTTGGTAGTCGTCAAATGATTTGTGCAAAGTTATCCATCATCTCGTTCCTCTGTCGCACGAGGGCTTCCTTGAGAAACAATTTAAAGGGAACTCCTGCCCCATTTTCTCTATTTTCTTCCCCCATGGGCGGCCGTCGAGTTCAGCGAGGCCGATATTGCAAAGGCTTAACTGGTTCGAGTCCCAACAACTTATACCATTACCTCATTGGGGACATGCACATAGAAACAAATGAAGAGCAGACCGCTCTGATATCACTGATCCAGATTTATGAGTGGAATAAAATGAAACACAAATCTATAACATTAACAATGATATACAAAGAACAATAACATATACATAGTGAAACTTAACTTATATTCAATAAAGAAATATGTTGAAACTGTAAAATTCAGAATGAAACAATCTTACTCGAATGGTGGTAGCTAATCTCTGAGAATATATGTGGCATCTATGCACATTCGCCTAAGAAAATTACAATGACACCTCCAATCCTTTTTAGCATCAAGAAGTAATCAGAAAACCCTAGACATCGAAAAACCTTACCCTAAGAGATGAAGTGCCAAAATTCATGTGGGCCTCGAAGGGGTAAGTTGGTACATCAATTTCCTGGGGTTGTAACGTTTGCATACGATCTCCGTTTTAGGTGCACGATAGCTTGTTGGAAAGGTCTATTCGAGGATTACACATTTTGCGGTCACACTTTAACTCAATAGTCAACATGATTGTGGTGAGCCCAAAAAACATTGTTTAGGGCCTAAAAATGGCCCCAGAAGTTTAGGACCTGAAAATCTGGAAACAAACTGCCAAAATGAAAATTGTATGTGAGTAAGTTGGAAGAGGTGGGTGGCCACCGATATCCATCTAGATCAGTGTGCGCAAAAAATGGAACCAAGTTTCTTTCTGAATTTATAGTCTATGAATATGTGATGAATATATTCCTCTACTTCCTGACACAAAGCGCACTGAGAGGGCCCATTTCTTCCCCTTTTCTGCAAATTTTCTGTAGTTAGGATTTTTTTATGCACTAGTAATGATCCAAAAATCCTTCTTTAAACATACTTTTTAACATCTAACTTGATTTAGAATATTTCTTGATCGTATTGACAACTTTGTAGAACACTTGTTAATTGTTTACTTATCCAAAACTTCATGAAATGATGAATAGTTTGCAGAATAATGTGAGATAACACAACATAAAATAAAATAACTATGAAGGCAAGATTTGATGACAGAGTTCACCTCTCCTAGGCTACATCTCTGAGTTCCCTTTAATAGTGAGAATACTCTTCTTTAATTTGAAATGTCAAAAATTACAATGAAAATGGACTTACAAATCCAATCTTGAAGTCACTCTTCAATTCCGCTGCTCAAACAAAAAAATAGAGGTTACAATTGAATTCCTCTCGGAATTATGAGAAAAATGAGTATAAACTTGATCATATTCTGAACTGGTTCAATATGACCCTCTTTACACACCAAATGATGCACCATGGCTCTCATACATGGCAATCTAAACTAAGATTTCCATAGACAACATCTTAGCATGAAAATAACATCACCATCATGCTCCTCTCGGAAAAACAAGAAAAATGAGTATAAACAAGGCTATGTTTGGACATGGTGCTCAGTGGCATGCAAACCAAGAGAACACCATCATGGTTCCACTCTTCGACACACATCCCAATGCACCATATGTACCCTGCATAGAAATATATGCACTATTGTCTACCTCGGGATTCGTGCCCAGCCTAAATAGGGTGCAGACCCAACTGTGGTACAAACCTCTAGTTAAATGCAAAATCAAGTTAAAACTATTCCCGTGGGAATCTTCGCAACATATGGCCTTGTTGGTCCATTGGTTAAGGCTATGGTATGTGTGGGAAGAGGTCACATGTTCGACCCCCGCGAACCTCTCCCCCCTTTGGCACTTTGTTATATTGTTATATGCTATATATAACATATAGTTTATATAGCTTAGATTGCCCACGAATTTGGGGTTTAACATTAATACATATACAACTATAGGATTGAGGGCTATGCCCTCGGTCCTATTTATCTGCCATTTGAACCTTGTATTGAACTTAAATAGAAACATAAACATATACGATTAATTCACAGGCCGTGGGTGTAATGGTAAGCCATTGGAATGTTGGGCGAGAGACCCGGGTTCAATCCTTCAGGATCTAACAAAATTTTGTCCAATTTTAGCCATATTAGGTCAATGGGAGACTACCACGTGGCAGTCTCTCATTGGTCCACCTATTCCCTATACAATAATGCCACGTGTCGAAATCTAATTGGTCCACTCACGCTGTATGTATGCCTTGTCACCTTTCCAACTCAATTGTACGATATGCCACATGTCACCCTGTGGTGTTGCCACATCAACATTGTACAAACCTGTACGTATGTGCCACTTGTCACCCTTCTAGTGCTTCCACGTGTCACCCCTTTTTGACATGTTGACCTTGTTTGAGCAAAACTTTAAAGAGCCATAACTTTCTCATACGAACTTTGTTTGAGGCAATTTTTGCACCGTTGGAAAGCTATCGCCAAGATCTACGCAATGAAGTCATTTTAGAGAGCATTTGAAATGATCAAGTTTTGAGCATTTATGGATCCTCCTCGACCTCTTTGAGTGTTTCATATCCTCCTAGATCACACCTTCCCACTGAATAACTTTTGGACCTCCAAAAGTATAAATATTTCAACAACTTAGTGATGATAACTCTTTCTCACTCTTCCACCTTGCTGAATTTCTTTTCATAGTGTATTCAACAACTTAGTGATGTAAGGCTTCTTCACTCTCCCCCCTTGCTAAAATTTATCTGATTCCCATATTGGTATTGATCATTTTGGATCTCCATCTAGTATCTTGGATACATATTTGATCTCCTTCTTGAACTTCCAAAAGCTCAAGGAAAACAATCTAGATCAGTGTACTTCTTTCTGCTTCTCTGGAACATGGCTCTGACTCTGGCTTCTGGAAATAGATCTGACTCATGGCGACTGGAACTAATTTAGATCTAGCTCTGGTTCTGGCGCATCGATTCCTTCATAACAAAAGTATGCTCACTAACTCTTTGCTCTGAAATATCCAAATCTAAATTGTGACTCAACATCCACTGCCATCTCCTTCTTTGCTGAAGATATTCCATCTCAACAATAATAAAACCAATTTGAATGCTAATCTATGCCTTTCCCATATGGCTTAATTGTTCCTTTACTGCTGATGTATCTGTAGGAGTCTCTCAATGAATTTCCTTTTCATTTCCTCTCTCCTGCCTTGAAAGCAAACCCAAACATGTTTTCGACAAACATATGTACTGCTTGACTTGCTTCTGCTCAAGGTATACATCTACATGAACGTGGAATACCATCTTGAATATGTTCATATCATAATGCATACTTATTTCACCTTCCCTCTTTATAAAGAATACTATTTCTATACCATCTCTAGGAAGACATTGCATAGCTATGATGCTCTTCCCTCTCTCGATCTACATTTTCTAACTGCCTGTACTCTTCCATTCCTTTTCCATCGGTACTTCAGAATAATAATGATATTACATAGACCATTTGATCCACATTTAGTTCTTTAGCTGATAATAAGAACAAATAAAAATTGTCTGCACTACTGTCGAAGGACTTTAGAAGTCCCTACAAGATTCCTCTCACTCTCAAATTTCACCAAGAGCGACTAATAAAGCCCAAGGATTTAGAAATCCCTACAAGATTCCTCTCACTCTCAAATTTCACCAAGAGTGGATAATAAATCCCAAGGCTTTAGAAATCCCTACAAGATTCCTCTCACTGTCAAATTTCACCAAGAGTGGCTAATAAATCCAAAGGCTTTAGAAATCCCTACAAGATTCCTCTCACTCTTGAAAATTCTATAAAAGTGGTTAATAATCCCTCTATTACAATAATAGAAATAGACTTAGAAGGAATTTACATATGCATACTAACTTTGCAAATTACAAATATACATATTTACAATATTTCCAAAATGGAATCTTCTGATACCTATCCAGGGACAAAGATAGGTAGCTTCTTCATGGACTCATTCTTCTGTTAGTACTGGAAGGAGTCTCACAAACTTTGATAGTGCCTCTAATGCTGATGCTGAATCTGACAATGAATATGATGTTGAATCCAAGAAACCATTGGATCTAATTATAGGTCTTCCCAGTAACCTATACAACCTCTCCTTTCGAACACCAAACATCACTTCGATGCCTTGAGTAGCTTCCTTTGAATACACAAGTTCATGTCTGTTCTGGAACGAAACTGCATATCCTTCACCTTCGAAAGATGAAACTGCTGGTAGGTTTACTTTCAAATCTGGAACATATAACATATGTTCTATTCCTAGAAATCCTCCCGACTCAAGCTGGAATCTTACATATCCAAACCATCTTACTGCTTGTCTAGTTTTAGTACCAGATCCTACATAGCAATTTGTGTCAATTTTTGAGAAAGTAAGAAATACTGATTTCATTCCCATCATGTGGTGAGATGAGCCACTGTCCATGAACCATACCTCGATGTCTTCATACATTACACTATTAAGATCATCCATTAAGAATAATTCTCTATCAAATCTTTCAACAAGACTATTAAGTTCACTTGAGGCTGCTACTTGTCTTCTTGTGAATGCCCTTACATCTTCTTGGTTCTACTTCAGACATAAGTGTGGATAAAATGTCCAACACTTCTCTATTTGACGTCTACTCTTACCAAAATAAGAGCAGAGTTTCGTGTTCCCATATTGGAACTGCAATCCCTTCTTGTCATTCCCCCTTTTATTCTGTCTTGGAAAATGGCCTTTGCTTTTGGCCTTCTTCTGGGATGGATTTTCTTGCAAGGATTGTCTTATCTGAAATTTCACCATACTATGGTTACTACTTCCATAGGAAGCATAAGGATACATAGACCATAAATTCATACCAGTCTTACTAGTGGGAAATGTCTTCATCCCCTGTTTGGAATGCCCATATCTTCCCAGAGATGTCTTGCATTTGTTACCTTTCCCTAGGATGGAAGTTAATACCAACTTCTTATGAAGGATCTCTTCATTTGAAGTTCTCCCTATTTCAATTATCCTAGAACATTCTCCATCTTGATGGGGAGAAGAAGAATATAATGAATTATCTTCCTCAATTATTATCTGCAAACCTTTTGTAGGAGATAGTCACACTTGCATAGGATACTTTTCATTTTCTACTTTCCTAGATTCATGGAATGGTGCCAATATCTAGTCCTTATCCTACAACTCTCTTTCCAATTCATGAAAAATACCTGCATGGAATTATTCATGACATATCAATTGGTCTTGAAGTTTATGCTTCTCCTTCCCGAGAGATTATAGTTGCATCCTTAATTCATAATTCTCCTTCTGAATCTGTCGGTTCATGTCCATATATATCCTTAAATTCATGAGATCTTTACTCATGTTGTCTTTTACAACAAAGAGATCTATGCTACAAAGTCTTCAAACACCTTCACCAACTTGAGTCTTGGACATCGTCACGTTCACTTGCAAACACTTGTCAAAACTAGCTCTGATACCAACCTGATATGAAAATCCTTAGATGATAATTTATTCTTTAAACATACTTTTTAACATCTAACTTGATTAAGAGTATTTCTTGATCGTATTGACAACTTTGCAAAACATTTGTGAATCTTTTACTTATCCAAAACTTCATGAAATGATGAATAATTTTCAGAATAACGTGAGATAACACAAAAAAAAAAGAAGAACTATGAAGACAAGATTTGATGACAAAGTTCACCTCTCCTAGGATACATCTTTGAGTCCCCTTTAACAATGAGACTTCTCTTCATTAATATCAAATGTCAAAAATTACAATGAAAATGGACTTACAAAGCCAATCTTGAAGTCACTCTTGAATTCTGTTGCTCAAACCCATAAATAGAGGTTATCATTGAATTCTTCTTGAAATTAGAGAAAAATGAGTATAAACGCGACCATTTTATGAACTGGCTCAATATGAACCTTTTTACATGCCAAATGATGCACTATAGCTCTCATACATGGAAATTTGAACTAAGACTTTCATAGACAACATCTTAGCATGAAAATAACAACAACATCATGCTCCTCTAAAAAAAACAAGAAAAACGAGTCTAAACAAGGCTATGTTTGGACATGGTGCTCAATAGCATGAAAAACAAGACAACACCATCATGGTTCCACTCTTTAGTACGCATCCCAATGCACTATCTGTACCTTGCATGAAAATCTATGCACTCTTTTCTACCTCGAGATTCACGCCCAAACTAAATATGGTGCAGACTGAATTGTGGTCTGAACCTCCTCTAGTTAACCACGACATCAAGTTAAAACTATTCCCATGGGAATATCTGCAACATATGGCATCATTGGCATGTTGGTTAAGGATTTGGTATGTGTGGGAGGAGGTCACAGGTTCAACCCCCGCGAACCTCTCCCCCCTTTGGCGCTTTGTTATATTGTTATATGCTATATAAAACATATAGTTTATATAGTTCACACCACCCATGAATTTGGGGTTTAAAATTAATAAATTAATACCTATACAACCATAGGATCGAGGGCTATGCCCTCATTATTATTTATCCACCATTTGAACCTTGTATTAAACTTAAATAGAAATAGAAAAATATATAGTTAATTCACATGTCGTGGGTGTAATGGTAAGCCGTTGGAATGTTGGGTGAGAGACCCAGGTTCGATCCTTCGGGCTCTAACAAAATTTTGTTCAACTTTAGCCATATTAGGCCGATGGGAGACTGCCATGTGGTGGTCTCTCATTGGTCCACCTATGCCTTGTACAATCATGCCACGTGTAGAAATGTAATTGGTCCACTCAGATTGTACGAATGCCTTGTCACCTTGCCAACTCAGCTATACAATATGCCACATGTCACCCTATGGTGCTGCCACATCATCACTGTATGGACCTATATGGACGTCTATGGGTGTGCCACATGTTACCCTTCCAATGGTGCCACGCGTCACCCCTTTTTAACATGTTGACCTTGTTTGACCAAAACTTTGAAAAGTCATAACTTTCTTATATGAACTCTATTTGAGGCAATTTTTGCACCGTTTTAAAGGTCCCGCCGAGCTCTACGTAATGAATTCATTTTTGAGAGAATATGAGATGATGAAAGTTTGAGAATTTATGGATCCTCCTGGACCTCTTTGAGTGTTTTAGATCCTCCTGGATCAAGTAACCAACAAAAGAAATTAATCTTGGGAATACCATCATTATGCTAAAATTTGTTCCATCAATTGGCTCGAGGGTGAATGTATGAGGATTCGAAAAGAAAAAAATATCCTTTTTTACCATGTAAAGAGATGAACCCAACCACGAGTATCTTGATCATCTTGATTATGAGTTGCACACACTTGTAAGGAACTGATGAACTGATTGAAGAGTTCGTTAAGGTGAGGAGGGAGCTGAAGTTATTTCCATTTAATCTAGGTACCATCCATATCCTGTTGGGTATGTGTTATATTCTTTGCATGTGTGTGTGTGGGTGCGTCAGATATGACAACTACGTATGACGATCCCTCTAGTAGTGTTCTTTGTGTCGTGTGCGTCGGGCGCTTTTCTGGGGGGGGTAGGTATGCCCCCCCTTGGTTATGCGCAACGTTCGAGGCAACGCTCTGAAATTTGTTTTTGTGCGATTTTTTGCTATTTTTAGCAGATTTTTCTATTTTTAGCAGTTTTGTAAATTAATCCTGGATTAAGGGATTAGGGTTTTGGTATCTACGAAATACCTAAAAACATTGTATATATATTGTATGGTGAATTGTGAAATTCGATATAATGAATATAAGAAAGGTTTTCCCGGTTGAGGGTTTCCAGTATAAAATCTCCGTGTAATCTGTGTATGAGCCATTGATTAAATTCTGTTTTGCTTAAGAATCTATATGCATTGCTTTACTTCATAGGTTTAAAACTTACATGTGGTATCAGAACTCATTTTTGGCTTCAGAGGGATGCCTTTTTTGTTGAGGGTTTGGCTCAGTCTTGATAGATCAAGTTTATCTTGGGTCTGTGATAATCCTGGGTTTAGTGGGAGGTTTTGCAGTGGAGATTCGAGAATAGAAATAGGAATGGAGAGCTCATCTAGAATCGAGATAAAAAAGTTCAACGGTAAAAATTTTGAGCTATGGAAGCTCAAGATGGAGGACCTTCTTATAGACAAAGAACAATGGATCGTTGTGGATCCTGGTACACCATCTACTAGCACATATGCTATTGGTACACAACCTACTAGTACACCGGCTACTGGTATGTCAAAGGAAGATTGGTAGAAGTTAGACAGAAGAGAAAGGAGTACTATTCGACTCTGCCTGGCAGATTCGGTTTTGTTGAATGTCTCGGGAGAATATACAACCAAGGAACTATGGGATAAGTTGGGGAATTTGTATCAATCAAAGTCCCTGGTAAACAAGTTGTTTCTTCGAAAGAAGTTGTATCATCTTAGGATGGAAGATAGAGATTCTGTGACAAAACATCTAAATGCCTTTAATACTCTGGCAAGTCAACTTGTCTCTGTTAATATTACAATTGCAGAAGAAGATATTTGTATTGCTTTGTTATTCTCTTTACCAGACTCTTGGGATAATCTGGTTGTAGCAATTGGTAGTACCACTCAATCTACATTGAAGTATGAGGATGTAGTTTCATCCTTGTTATCTGAAGAGATGAGGCGGAAAATCATGGATAGTCATAACACATATGCTTTATTTGTAAGAGGTCGTACCCAAGACAGGAATCCTGGTAAACCTTTGGGGGGGGGGGAGATCTAAATCTACAGGTATATCTAAGTCTCCAGGAAAATCTTTGAGGAAATGCTGGAAGTGTGGTAAAACATGGCATTATAAGAAAGATTGCAAGTCTAAGAAGGTTGATAAACCAAAGGGATCTGATAGTACCTCTTCCACAGAGGTGAAAACCTCCACTGAAGAAGGAGGTGATGTTTACCTGGCATC
>ML789671.1:58649-78323 GCA_009831015.1 Picea engelmannii
CATGTTGTTGGTAGGAAATAACATGGATGTTATCAAGGAGGTGAAATCGCAGCTATCCTCCAAATTTGACATGAAGGATCTCGATGCTGCTAACTTCATTTTGGGAATGGAGATTAAAAGAGATCGTGCAAACAAGAAACTCTGGTTGAATCAGAGAAAATATGTTGAGACAATATTGCAGAGGTTTAATATGCATGGAAGTAAACTGGTCAAGGTTCCTATTCCTATAGGTGTAAAGTTATCTGCAGATCAGTGTCCCAAGGCACATGAATAAGAAGAGGACATGTCCCATGTTCCATATGCCAGTGCAGTTGGCAGTTTGCAGTATGCAATGGTCTGTACTAGACTGGACATTGCACATGTAGTGGGAGTTTTGAGCAGGTATATGTCAAAACCAGGGAAGGAGCATTGGACAACAGTAAAGAGGGTCTTCAAGTATCTTCGTGGCACTACCAGTTATGGATTTTGCTACCAAGGAAGACTAGGATTGGACAAAGTGGTGGACATACATGGCTTTGTTGATGCAGAATGGGCTGGAGATATGGATCACAAAAGATCTACAAGTGGGTATATGTTTAACCTATTTGGAGGAGAAATCAGTTGGATGAGAAAAAGACAGGCTGTAGTGGCACTTTCAACTACATAAGCTGAATACATGGCAACCACTCATGCAAGCAAGGAAGCAGTATGGTTACAAAGATTGTGTTCAGGTATTGGGTTGGTACAACAAGCAGTGAGATTAGATTGTGATAGTCAGAGTGCAATCTTCCTGGCAAAGAACCCAGCTTATCATTCAAAGACAAAGCATATTGATGTTCAATATCACTTTGTGAGAGACATGGTTGAGGAAAAGAAGGTGTTGCTGGAAAAGGTTGACACTTTGAAGAATGTTGCAGATTCATTGACAAAGTCTGTAAGGACAGAAAAGTTCTCCTGGTGTAGAGTAACAATGGGCATTGCTGCCCTCGATTGTTGACTATATAATCCCTTGGACCCCTGGATGCAAAGAAAACAACAAGTGGGAGAATGTTGGGTATGTGTTATATTCTTTGCATGTGTGTGTGTGGGCACATCAGATATGACAACTGCGTCTGACGATCCCTCTAGTAGTTGTCTTTGTGTCATGTGCGTCGGGCGCTTTCTTAGGGGGGTCCTAGGGTGGGGGCAGGTGTGCCCCCCCTGGTTATGCGTAGCGTTCGGGGCAGCACCCCAAAATTTTTAAAGGTCACATGTTACCCTTCCAATGGTGCCACGTGTCACCCCTTTTTGACATGTTGATCTTGTTTGACCAAAACTTTGAAAGTCACAACTTTCTCATATGAACTCTATTTGAGGCAATTTGTGCACCATTTTAAAGGTCTTGTCGAGCTCTACGCAATGAATTCATTTTTGAGAGAATACAAGATGATCAAATTTTGAGCATTTATGGATCCTCCTGGACCTCGTTGAGTGTTTTAGATCCTCCTTGATCAAGTAACCAACAAAAACAAATTAATCTTTGGAATACCATCATTATGCCAAAATTTTTTCCATCAATTGGCTCGAGGGTGAATGTATGAGGATTCTAAAAGAAAAAAATATCCTTTTTTACCATGTAAAGAGATGAACCCAACCATGAGTATCTTGATCATTTTGATTGTGAGGTGCACACACTTCTAAGGAACTGATGGACTGATTGAAGTGTTCGTTAAGGTGAGGAGGGAGCTAAAGTTATTTCCATTTAATCTAGGTACCATCCATATCCCATATAGATAAATATGATAATGTGTGAAAACCATGAGATTCTATCCATCCTCGAACAAAAAGAAGGTTCGTTAATATTTTAGTATTTCCACTTCCCATGATTTTGTCTTCCCATGGATTTATCAAACTTCCATTTCCAGGTATCCAATTTAATCTTTCCGTGATAAGGGGGCTGACTGAAAGAAAAAGTTTGAAAATAGAACTTCGAGTGGTACCTTTTGGTTGAAGAGTAGAAATTTTCCTCCTTGATCCATAGAAGTATTTATTCCAAATATATTGTTTCCACCATTCCACTTTGCCCGTTATTAGTCTCCACAAAAGTTTTTCACCTAGTGCTTGGTTCATCAAATCTGGTTCCCTTATTCCTAGTCCACCATGAGATTTAATATTGGCGACTTGGATCCAATTTATCAAGTGGAATTTTTTTATATTTGATTTCCCTCCTTGCCAAATAAAATTTTGAATCTTGATAGAAATTATTTTGGATATGCCTTTAGGATATAATAGATTAGAACTTTGATAAATTGGGAGAGCATAGAGCACAACTTTGATAAAAATCACCTTGCCTACTAGATTAATCCATTGAGATCCCCACTCATTTAATTTCTTGTTGATTTTATCAAGAATCTGTTTCCAAATATGAGTGCAAGAGGATCTTATAGATATGGGAATGCCTAGATACTAGAATGCAATCCAATTGTCCACCAGGGTGAACTGAAAAATTGCAACTATGGACCTCATTATTCTAATAGGTGTATTCCATCCAAAAACTTGATATTTATTATTATTGAATTCTCCTCTTGATGCATTGATAAAGGAGTCAATAATATGATTAAATATGGAGGCTATGATTAATGAGGCTCCCCTAGGTAGTAAAGCATCATCTGAAAACTGAGAATGGTTAATATTTTTCACTCCTCTTGCAATTTGTAAGCCTGGAAGATTCCCACTGGTTCTTTCAAATTCCAATTTCTTGCTTAGAGTTTTATCTATGATCAAGAAGAGGAGAGGGGATAAGGGAAAAATCTAATAGAGTCATCTGCTTATTTATAAGAGGAAGTAGGTCTACCATTTACAAGTGGAGCTATCCAAGGCTTCCCAATACAAGCGCCCACCATTATAATAAAAGATGTACTGAAGCTGACCTTTTTCATAACCATGAAAATAAAAGTGTGATGGACTCGGTCAAAGGCATTAGCCATATAAAGCTTTATGACCATGCCTTTATTTTTGGAGGTAAGACTTGAGTGAATTGCCTCTTGTACAAACATTATATTGTCCACAATTTGTCTATTTTGTATGAAGCCTCCTTGATTAGATGAGATTATTTTGGGAAGAAATTTTTTGAGATGGCTAGCTAATTTTTTTGTCATAATCTTATAAGAAGAGTTGTAGAGGGATATACGTTTGAAATGGCAGAAAGAAGTAGGGTTTGTTTCTTTGGGAATCAAGGCAAGGAAGGAAGAATTGGTACTGCCTCCAAGGGGGTAGGATTTGTGGGAATATTGGAGCATATGTTTTAAGTCATACTTAATGAGATCCCAAAAATCTCTTTATAAGGCTATAGGGAAACCATCAGGGTCATGAGCTTTGTCTAGCTCCAAAATCCAAACTACATCACACATTTCTTCTTCTTAAAAGGTTTTAGTGAGATCCAGATTGTCCTCATTTTAAATCAAGGTTGGGATGTTTTCAAGCATGGTATTAAGATTGTCTTGGGACACAATACTGTGAAGTGTGTAGAGTTTCTCAAAATGAGATTTGACTACATTCTTAATTTCATATAAGTTAGAAACAATAGTGCCATCCTCTAAAGATATCTTATTTTGGCATGTTTTACTGGAAAGCGTGTGATTTTCATTGATGGTAAGAAAACCATCGTCGATGTTTTATAGGAAAATCATAAGCTCAGGAGGAGAAGTGAACAATATGCAGAAACAAGAAAGCTCAGAAGAGATAGTAGTTTCCAGAATTGCAGACGAGGTCCAAGAGACAGACTTGCAGGAGGAGAAAAGGTTGAGACCTGTGAACACTTAGAAAATATTCTAAGTCGGAGAGATCAGAAGATCAAGAGGAAGAGCAACAATGACCATTGGATCACCGATCCAAAATACCAACACCCATTAGATCCAGTGTATTTGTGAGGAGGTTACCATTCGAGGAATCTCACTTCAGAAGAATTGAAAACTTGAAAGTTGAATTACCCGAAGCCCGAAATCCGAAATGAATGTGGACCATCGGATCTGGAGAAAATGCAGTGACTGTCGGATTAAATTAGTGGAAGGACATGATAAGCAAGGGATAAGATATGAGATCACAATCACCCGGATATTCGTTGACCGTCAGATCGAATTAATTGAAGGGTAAGTTAAACGAGGCTAAAGAGTTGAGAATTTGATTATCCGAATACTCGTCAGCTGTCGGATCAAACATGAATTTCTGTTAGCCGTTGGAACATTCTAAGTGGAAGGACAGGATAAGCTAGAAGAGATGCATCGCAGACAGATTGGGTCGTTGATCTAAGATCTGGATCCAATGAACGTCATTCGTTTCGGGTATAAATATGTGAGGAGGTTACTCTCTGGAAAAAATCTCACTTCAAGATGTTAGTTTGAGATTTTAAATCTCCGAAGTCTGGAGACCCAGAGAGCCGAAATATGTTCTCGACCATCGGATCATCCAAAGAAGATCACAGCCGTCAGATCATTCTAAAGTGTAAGGACATGATAATTTGGGTAAAGGGCGCGCTAGTCTCAGTGGTCGAGAATCGGGGACTCAAATATACGATTGACAGGGAATATCAGACCCCACTCGAGATTTGTGCCTTTAACAGTGGGGGGGGGGGTCCGAGTTGGTGGTATTTTCCTTGTGGGGCCCTCATACATGTCACCTTTATGTTAAATTAGATCCCCTCACTCATTATCATTTACCGCTTGACCCCACCTCCGAGTAAACCGCCAAGCCACTCATACATACCACCTTCGCGCTCCAACACCACACTCAACTACCCGCTACATGTCACACTCCACTACCGCGCTTTGCCTCCACTCTCTACTATACTGCCTACACATCTCACCCATGTCAGCAGACCACCTTAGCAAGGACATGAGTCATCCGATCTGAAAGATCACTTTGAGTGTATTCTCAACCGTTGATCATAGTACAGTGGAAGGATAGTGTAAGGTTGAAAAGCTGAAATCCAAAAGTTTAGAACGGAGAAGTTTCGACAACCGTCCATCTCAATGGTTGATTAAGTCCTAGTCGTCAGATTGAACAATGAAATGATGTGTGTAAGGATCAAATTTGACCATTGATTTGTTTTCATGAAATAAACCGTCCGATCTGATCCGTTCATTTCAGGATCACCGTCAAGATCGTAAGATTGACGGTCTCGTCACATTGTGAGGCCAGAACATGCTCGTGTCTTAATTTTTCATGAGCGGGCTGCAATCGAAACCAGGGTTTTGGAGAAAGGACGCATGGAGGCTTGTAGTGAATTGCGGGGAGAAAAGAAGGTTGCCCTCAAACCGCCTATGGACGTGCCTGCAATCGCGTGGTCACGTGAAGTTCATAGCCCAAGATCATATCGTGAAAAAGAGATAGCACTCACTAGACCAAGATCGAGAAGTGCCTTTTGAATAGGCGATTGGGTCACCACCAGTGGTCACGTGAAGGAAGGGGCTTAGAAGCCAAAGAAGCCAAAGACGACTGGCTGTAACTGACAGAGAAGACAAAGAGTTTCGACTACCAGAGAAGCCAAGGAATCTCAGGATACCACCCACTGATGATGAACACATTGAGCATAACCACCAGAGAATTCAAAGAGCTTCAGGGTGATCGTCAGAGGAACTGAAGAGTCTCGAGGTAACTACCAGTAGGATGAAGACTCATCATAGAGACAATTTACAGATGGAAAAGCATCAAAGAATGTAACTGCCAGAGAAGCCAAAGAATCTCAGGATAATGACCACCGATGAAGAACAGACTCAACATGATCACCAGAGAGAACAAAGAGTTAGGTGTATAATCTGGCAGAGGAATTGGCATGATAAATACACACAAAACATAGAAGAGGTTGTTGCTTTTGTTGAGATTTATGCATGTGGGTAGAAGCATGCTGTGTGCAACAACTAAAATGCACAAAAGAGGCATAGCACATAGAATGGAAATAATACACAGAGCATAAAGCACATAAGAAAGACATATAACATAAATGCATATCTGATAGAGGAAGAGAAAGCCAAGGTGCGCATGTAGAGATAGAGAAGAAGATCAGGAAGCTCAAGAATATGCGAGCAGGAAGACACCAATGCAGGAAGAGCAGAGCAGTATAGCAGAACAATGATGAGACTGGTAAGCCCTTTGACAAACAATGCATCACTGTAATAAGTTTCAGTAATGAAGTTTTTATAATCAGGGCGGTGGGGTGGTGCTAGGGAGGACTATTGTCCTCAGAGTTTCAAGTGGGTGATTGAACATAGGGAGTTGTAGCTTCCATTTGGTTGTAGCCAGAAAAACTAGGGTGGTAGGGTGGTGCAAGGGAGAACTATTGTTCTCTGTTATACATGTTGGTGCCTGTGTAAATGGAAGTTGGTGCTTCCATCCAGTTGGTGCTGGAACACTCAGGAAGTCTATGCTTCCATCCAATTGGTGTTGGAACATTCACAGAGTTGGTGCTTCCTTCTAGTGGGTGCTAGAGAAACCAGAGAGTTGGTGCTCTCAACAAGTTGCTGCTTGTAATACAAAGGTGGTAGTCTCAAAAGGAGTTGGTGCTCATAAGAATGATAATGTACAAAAAATAAAGATTACTTATCATATCAAGAAGAAGAGGTTTTTCCCTTTATGGGTTTCCTCAGGAAATATCCGTCTCTGTATATTTCATGTGTGTGATTGATGTTGAATATTCTATTGCTTACTTCCCTGCATTATTGTGACCATCATTGAGTGTTCTGTAAAGAGTTTGAAATGGGCATAATTGTTTAAGCACAATAACAACTAATTCACCCCCCCTCTTAGTTATCCAACAATTGGTATCATAGACAATTCCTTTTATTTAAAGGCAGATCAGTAAGCTTAAACATGACATGTCATGAAGGAACTTGAACCAATAAGCCCCCCTTGTTCAATGGAACAAAATTTGGCTTTTGGAAAGTTAGGATGAGAAACTACATAATGGCTTTAGGTGCAGATGTCTGGGATGTGGTAGAGACTGGTTATGTAGAGCCAGTTGTACTAGCTAATAAGGATGACAAGATAGAATTCGGCTTCAATGCTAAGGATATGAATGCTATTTTGAGTGGTCTTGTAGAAGCATAATTTGTAAAAGTTATGAACTTAGAATCTGCCAAAGAAATGTGAGACAAACTCATTAGCAATTATGAAGGTAATGAGAAGGTAAAGGATGCCAAGCTTCAAACCTACAGATTATAGTTTGAATAACTAAAGATGAATGAGGATGAAATAGTTAATAATTTTTTTTTAAGATTTGAGGAGCTTGTGAATGCCATGAAGGGTCTTGGTGAGAAAATTGAAGACTTATTTTTAGTTCAGAAGATTTAAAGATCTCTACCAAATAGATTTAATCCAAAAGTTTATGCAATAGAAGAACTGAATGATCTTAAGACTTTTTCTATTGATCAACTTCTAGGAACTCTAATTGCTTATGAAATGAGGATTATTAAGGATAAACCCACCTCTAGAGAAGCATCATTTAAAGCAGATAAGAATGAGGATTTTGAGCTTGATGAAATTGAAGCAAAATTTGTGAGAAGACTAAAGAAAGGATCAGGCAAGTACCAAGGCAAGTTTCCCTTCAAATGTTTTAACTGTGGAAAGATAGGTCACTTTGCATCTAAGTGTCCACACAAGAATAAGGACCAAAAATTTGAAGGTGAAGAGAAGAACAAATCTAAGAGATTTTGTAAAAAGAAAAGTTTATGTGTAAACAATGATGACTCCTCAGGAGACACAAATAATGATTCTTCTTGTGAAGATAAGGTTAATGAATTTATGCTTATGGACAAAGAGTATTATGATAATGAAAGCATAGGAAGTGATGAAAATGATGAAGAAGATGTGGTTGACTTGGAAGGAGAACTGATCAGTGCCCTAGAAGAAATTGCTAGACTCAGATTTAAGAAGAAAAAGAAAAAACAATTGCTGATACAATTCAAGAAAGAAAGTAAAAAACCCGACGAAGACTTTGCCCTGCTAAAAGTGGAATTAGAAGAGGCAAAGAAAATAGAGGACATTCTGAAACAACATTTATTAGAAAATAAGGCAATATGTGAAGCCTTGGAAGAAGAGGTAGTAAAAACTAGGAAAGAGCTGGAGAAGTTTAAAGCATTATGTCTCCAAAATATTCCAAGCATTAAAGCCTCAACAGAACTAAATGACATTTTGAGAAAACAAAGATCTCCTTTGTTGAAGATTGGTTTAGGCTATGTAAGTGGTTCAAGCAACAAACAACTAGAAATCAAAGAGCTAGTAAAGATGATCAAGTTCTAAGTCAGCAGACAATCAGACCATGTGAGTACTCCACCACCAAATAAAGATAAGATGATACCTGATAAAAAACAAAGATATCAGAAGATGGAGCAACAAATGGCAAGAAGAAGGCCATCCTTCAGGTACCAAAATTTCTTCCATGGTTACTATTTTTACTGCTCTAGTTTTGGTCATAAGATTGCAAATTGTCAAATTAAGTTTAGATACATGCAACTGAGGAGATCAAGAAATACACAATCTTTGCAACATAGAACTAAACAGCCAATGAGTAGACAAAGTTGTACCAATCACTTTGACCTATTGAACAATGAGCTCAAATTCTATAACTTTCATAAATCTGGGCACAAAGCTGCAAACTACCATCTGAAGAATTACAAAGCAGATCAAAGGATAAAACCCTTAGCCCAAAATGCCAGCACTTGGAAAAAGAAAGATAGTGAAAAATGTAGTTTAGTACTTTCAACACAAAAACAAAAAGACCCCTGATATATATATAGTGGATGTTCCAAGCACATGACTGGAGACAAGGATAAGTTTTTGTCTATTAGTAAAAGAAAAACAGGAAATGTGACCTTTGCAAATGATGAACTAGGTAAAATCAAGGGTAAAGGGATGGTGAGTTTGAGTAATGGTAAAGGAAAATCCCAGGATGTTCTACTTGTAGATGGGCTGAAACATAATTTTCTCAGTGTAAGTCAAATGTGTGACAGAGGATGTGAAGTCGTGTTCACTTCCAAATATTGTAAGATAAAGTCTGTAAACTCAGGACAAGTGATGTCTAAAGGCATAAGGACAAATAATAATGTATATGTGCTGAAAGAAGATAGATAAGAGTGTCATCTAAGAAAACATGATGAAAACTGGTTATGGCATAGGAGACTTGGACATCTAAACTTTGACCACTTAATCAAGCTCAAAAATCTTGAGGTAGTAAAAGATCTTCCAAGAATATCGAAGCCACACGATTCTGTGTGTAAACCCTGCCAAGTAGGAAAGTTGACCAGGACACAGTTTGAATCTAAGAGCTCTACTTCAATAGAGAAACCACTTCAATTATTTCATATGGATTTATGTGGACCATCAAGACGTGAAGGCACATGGAAGGAAAACTACTTCATGCTAATCATTGATGATTACTCTAGACTCACTTGGGTTGCTTTTCTCAAAGAAAAAGTTGAAGCATTTGAGAAATTTAAAATATTTAAGGATTTAATTGAGAATCAAACAAGCAACAAATTAAAGGTTGTAAGATTAGGCAGAGGAGGATAATTTATGTCAAGTGATTTCAAGGGATTCTGTGATAAACATAGGATCAAATGAGAATACACAATCCCAGGAAATCCACAACAAAATAGAGTAGTTGAGAGGCAAAATAGAATAGTTCAAAAAATGGCCAGGTCAATGATGAATGAGAAGAACATTGGTCAAGCATACTAGGTAGAAGCAATACACACAACAATCCATATTCTTAACAAATCTCACCTCAGACCACACAGTGACAAGACACCTTATGAACTGTGGTATGGAAGACCTGCTTCAATCAAACACTTCAAAGTCTTTGGGAGTAAGTGCTACATAAAGAATAATATTGAAAACCTTGGAAAGTATGATGACAGGGTTGATGAAGGCGTCTTCTTAGGGTATGCTACAAAAAAACAAAGGAAACATATGCTATAATAAGAGTCTGCATAAATTGGTTGATTGTATTGACATAAAAGTTGATGAAGGAATCCCAATAAGAGAGGTGATCAATATTGAATCAACCAAAAAGGATATAGTCGAAGATGAAGATGAACAGGTCCAAGGATAAAAAAAAACAAGACTTTGAGTTAGATGAAGATACAAATACTCAGGAAGACTCAAATCAATAGACAACATCAAATACTTCCTCCTAAATTACTCAAACGAATCATCCTGCAAGTCAGATAATTGGTGAGAAAGACAAAGGTGTACAAACCAGGAGAAGGATAATAAAAGACACCGAGAAATCACATATAGCCTTCATATCCATGGTGGAACCCAAGAATTTCAATGAAGGTAGTGAAGATGTAAATTGGTTAAAATCAATGAATGAGGAACTGGATCAGATTAAGAAGAACAATACTTGGGAGCTTGTTCCTAGAACGACAGATAAGAATGTAATTGGGTCCAAATGGGTGTTTAAAAATAAAATGAATGAACAAGGACAAATAGTTAGGAATAAAGCCAGATTGGTCTGTAAAGGATATGCTCAAATAGAAGGACTGGATTTTGATGAAACATTTGCGCCCGTAGCAAGATTAGAATCTATTAGAATGTTTCTTGCCTATGCTTGTCATAAGAAGTTTAAAGTCTATCAAATGGATGTCAAGTCATCTTTTCTAAATGTATATCTAATAGAAGAAGTATATGTGGAACAACCAGAAGGTTTCCAACTGTCAGATAACCCTAACTTTGTTTGCAAGTTGAAGAAAGCCTTATATGGGTTGAAACAAGCTCCTCGTGCCTGGTACTACAGATTGGATAAGTATCTTCAAGACAAAGGGTTCAAGAGACAAATAGTTGAAAACAATCTATATATCAAAACAAAGGGTAATGATTTTCTCATTGTGTTGGTCTATGTATATGACATCATCTTCGGAAATAATAATGCTTCACTAGTAAAATGGTTTGCTTCTTCCATGCAGTCTGAATTTGAAATGTCTATGATAGGGGAACTGTCATTTTTTCTTGGTCTGCAAATTACTCAGAGGTCTAAAGGACTATTTCTTTCTGAGGAGAAATATCTAAGAGAAATATTGAAAAGGTTTCAAATGGAAGATTCTACACCTGCGAGCACACCTATGGTCATTGGTTGCAAGCTAAGAAAGGATGATGACTCACCTAATGTTGATCAGAGTTCATAGAGGTCTATGATAGGCAACGTGTTGTACATCACAACATCTCATCCAGACATAATGCATGCTTTTGGAATGGTAGGAAGGTATCAGTCTGCACCTAAATAGAGTCATTTGATAGCCGTCAAAAGAATATTCAAATATTTGAAAGGAACAATGAACTATGGCCTATGGTATCCTAGGAATCATACTTTTCAATTATCAGTCTATTCAGATGCTGATTGGGCTAACTGCATGGATGAAAGGAAAAGCACGAGTGGAGGTGCATTCTTCTTATGAGATTCTCTTGTAGCATGGTTGAGAAAGAAGCAAGGTTCCATTTCCTTATTGACTACAAAAGATGAGTACATTGTAGCTGCCACTTGCTGTACCCAAGTATTATGGATGATCAAAACACTTGCATACTTGGAGGTAAATTATATTGCACCGATCCCAATTCATTGTGATAATACTAATGCAATCAGTGTGTCAAAGAATTCTATATTTCACTCCAAGAACAAGCATATACCCATCAAGTATCACTTCTTGAGGGAACAAGTGACCAACACTATTGTTTCTTTGCATTATACGCCATCCAAAGACTAGATTGTTGATATATTCACTAAACCGCTTGCAAAAGCTCAGTTTGAGTATCTATGCCAGAAGTTGGGCGTGACCCCATTATCAACCTAAGAGATTCCATCCTATCAGAAGGAGTATGTGTTGGTTGAATATCTGATACCTCCGCAAAGCACTGCAACAACTCAGGGGAAGTATGTTTTCTTTGACATTGATGTCAAAGGGGGAGAAAAGGAGTGGTCCGAATGCTACAGTTGGAGGTACAAGCAACAACCTTTTAGGGTTGCCATCAATGACAAAAGGGGAGATTGTTGGCATGTTTTACAGGAAATCAT
Organism: Picea engelmannii; assembly: GCA_009831015.1. Taxonomy (NCBI): domain Eukaryota; kingdom Viridiplantae; phylum Streptophyta; class Pinopsida; order Pinales; family Pinaceae; genus Picea; species Picea engelmannii. Next base: position 70,669 of record ML789671.1, read on the forward strand.
GTGATTATCATTGATGGAAAGAACAACAATGTCGATGTTTTACAAGAAAATCATAAGCTCAGGAGGAGAAGTGAACAGTATGCAGAAACAAGAAAGCTCATAAGAGATAGCATTTTCCAGAATTGCAGACGAGGTCCAAGAGACATAATTGCAAGAGGAGCAAAGGTCGAGACCTATGAACACTTAGAAAATATTCTAAGTCAGAGAGATCAGAAGCTCAGGAGGAAGAGTGACAATGGTCGTTGGATCACTGATCCAAAAGACCAGCAACTGTTAGATCCAATGGATTTGCGAGGAGGTTACCGTTCGGGGAATCTCACTTCAAAAGAATTGGCAACTTGAAAGTTGAATTACCTAAAGCCCGAAATCCGAAATGAATGTGGACCATTGGATTTGGAGAAAATGCAATGACCGTTAGATTGAATTAGTGGAAGGAAAGAATAAGTAAGGGCTAAGATATGAGATCACGATCACCCAAATATCCGTCGACTGTTGGATCAAATTAATTAAAGGGTAAGTTAAATGGGGATAAAGAGTTGAGAATTTGATTATCCGAATACCTGTCAACCGTCGGATCAAACGTGAATTTCCATCAACCATTGGATCATTCTAAGTGGAAGGACAAGATAATCTAGAAGAGATGCATCACAGACAGATTGGGCTGTTGATCTAAGATCCTGATCCAATGGATGTCATTCGTTTCAGGTATAAATATGTAAGGAGGTTACTCTTTGGAAAAAATCTCACTTCAAGACGTTAGTTTGAGATTTGAAATCTTCGAAGTCTGGAGACCCGGAGAGCCAAAATATGTTCTCGACTATCGGATCATTCGAAGAATATTGCAGCCTTCAGATCATTCTAAAGTGGAAGGACATGATAAGTTGGGTAAAGGGTGCGCTGATCTTAGAGACCGAGAATCGGGGACTCGGATCTATGGTCGACAGGGCATATCGAACCCCCCTAAGATTTCTTCCTTTAACCGTGGGGGGGGGGGGGTCTGAGTTGGTGGTATTTTCCTTGTGGGACCCTCATACGTGTTACCTCTCTATTAACTCGGATCCCCTTCTCTCATTACCATTTACCGCCTGACCCCCCCTCCTAGTAAACTACCAAACCACTGATACATACCACCTCCACACTCCGACGTCACACTCCACTACCCACTACACGTCACACTCCACTACCGCGCTCTACCTCCACTCTCCACTACATTTCCTACATGTCTCACCCACGTCAACAAACCACCTCAGCAAGGACATGAGTCGTCCAATCTGAAAGATCACTTCAGATGTATTCTCAACCATTGATCATAGTATAGTGGAAGGATAGTGTAAGGTTGAAAAGATGATATCCCGAAGTTCCGAAGGGTAAAGTTATGACAACCATCCATCTCAATGGTTGATTAAGTCCTAGCCGTCGGATTGAACAATGAAAGGATGAGTGTAAGGACCAAATATGACCATTGATTTGTTTCCATGAAATAAACCATCCGATTTGATCCATCCATTTTAGGATCACCGTCAAGATTGTAAGATTGACAGTCCCATCACATTGTGGGGCCAGAATATGCTCGGGTCTTAATTTTCATGAGCGGGCCGCAATCAAAACCACAGTTTTGGAGAAAGGACGCATGGAGGCTCATAGTGAATTGCGAGGCGAAAAACGGGTTGCCCTCAAACCGCCTATGGATGCACCCACAGTCATGTGGTCATGTGAAGTTCATAGCTGAAGGTCATATCATGAAAAAGAGCTAGCGCTCACTAGACCGAGATCGAGAAACGCCTTTTGAATAGGCGATTGGGTCACCACCAGTGGTCACGTGAAGGAAGAGGCTTAGAGAAGACAAAGAGTTTCGACTGCCAGAGAAGCCAAGGAATCTCAGGATAATGCCTACTGATGATTAACACACTGAGCATAACCTCCAGAGAATTCAAAGAACTTCAGGGTGATCACCATAGAAACTGAAGAGTCTCGAGGTAAATCCCAGTAGGATGAAGACTCATCATAGAGACAATTAACATATGGAAAAGCGTCAAAGAATGTAACTGCCAGAGAAGCCAAAGAATCTTAGGATAATGACCACTGATGAAGAACAAACTCAGCATGATCGCCAGATAGAACGAAGAGTTAGGTGTATGATCTGGCAGAGGACTTGGCATGATAAATATATGCAAAACATATAAGATATGGTTTCTTTTGTTGAGAGTTATTCATGCGGGTAGAAGCATGATGTGTGCAGAAACTGAAACACACAAAAGAGGCATACCACATAGAATGGAAATAATACACAGAGCATAAAGCGCATAAGAAAGATGTATAACATAAATTCAAATCTGAGAGAGGAAGAGAAAGTCGAGGTGTGCATGCAGAGATAAAGCAGAAGATCAAGAAGCTCAAGAAGATGCGAGGATGAAGACACTGATGCAGTCAGAGCAGAGTAGTATAGCAGAACAATGATGAGACTAGTAAGCCCTTTGAAAAACACTGTATCACTGTAATAAGTTTCAGTAACGAAGTTTTTATAATTAGGGTGGTGGGGTAGTGCTAGGGAGGACTGTTGTCCTCAAGGTTTCAAGTGGGTGCTTGAACACAGGGAGTTGTAGTTTCCATTTGGTTGCAGCCAGAAAAACCAGGTGGTAGGGTGGTGTAAGGGATACCTATTGTTCTCTGTTATACATGTTGGTGCCTGTGTAACTCAAAGTTGGTACTTCCATCCAGTTGGTGCTAGAACACTCAGAAAGTTGGTGCTTCCATCCAGTTGGTACTGGAACACTCAGGGAGTTGGTGCTTCCTACTAGTGGGTGCTAGAGAAACAAGAGAGTTGGCGATCTCAGCAAGTTTCTGCTTGTAAAACAGAGGTGGTAGCCTCAAAAGGAGTTGGTGCTCATAAGAACGATAATGTACAAAAAATAAAGATTACTTATCATATCAAGAAGAAGAGGTTTTTCCCTGTATGGGTTTCCTCAGGAAATATCTTTCTCTGTATACTTCATGTGTGTGATTGATGTTGAATATTCTATTGCTTACTTCCCTACATTATCGTGATCATCATTGAGTGTTCTGTAAAGAGTTTGAAATGAGCATAATTGTTTAAGCACAATAACAACTGATTCAACCCCCCCCCCCCCGCCCCCCTCTTAGTTGTCCAACATCTTAGACACATTGTTTTTTCTTTGTCTAGATTTAGCTTGGTTATGAAAAAAATTGGTATTTTTTTCCCCTTCTTGTACCAGAGGCTCTGAGACTTTAGACTCCATAACTTGTTTTTTTTTATTTTTTATCAGAAATTGTTGATATTGGCATTGGAGGTTAATTTCTTCTTGATGAATGATCTAAAATTGAAAAGGCTTGAGTCTCTTTAAAATTGCAAGTGAAATTTGTATGTGCTTGGGTAATATCATCAAGTTACAAACACATAAAACTTAATGAGTTTTTATTTAATCATGACCAACATAAAAAGACATAACAACCATAAAAGTAAACACATTAACACAACAAAATGATAAAGGAGTTCACCCCTCTCTTGGGATACATCTCCTAGTCCAACTTCCAATGGATCGTTTTCATTAAATGATCAAAGTGTCAAAATTAGTGCTTTACAATGCTCATAATGAAAAATAGATGGCTTCAATGGCTCTAGAACATCCAAAAACCCCTAGTTGGGCTCTTCTGCACCTGTTTTGGCCAAAAACTGAGTTGGAATCACTTCCTGGAAGTTTCTCCCAATTCTTTGTTGTCTTTGCTCGCCAAAACACACCTCTGTGTCAACAACCTAGCTCTGGAGCACATTTCCATACCAAAACCCAACACCCACGTGCATTTCACAAATTGTGTCATTCTGTTGAATAGTTAGCACACCAAATGTCTTAACTGTCGGAGGTGTCGATCACATGGACTCCATGTGGCTACGTTCTAGCTCTAAATTTGGACCCGTTGGAAATCGTTGGGGCCCGTGCGTGGCTTAACCGTTGGATGGAGTGCTTGGTCGGATGGTAAATTTCCTGTGCTAATGGTCATGTGGGAGTCCCCACGCTTGGGGTCAGTTGGAAAGGTCGTATGTAAATACATAACCAAGGGCTAGGGCTAGGTCCCTGCCCTTTTTCCGCTCGGTTGAATGATTATGGAAATTCAAATAGTGGTTTAGTACTATAGGGTTAAGATTCAAATGGAAGGTAGGATGGTAGCTTGGCCTGTGCCAACACACTGCCACTCCCATAGGTCGTGGGTTCGATCCCTGCGAACTCCAACCAAAGTTTTTACACTACGGAGGGGTGCCACGTGGCAACCCATGCCTGGGCCACATGGCACCATAACGTTGGTCCACCAACACACCATGTGTTGAAAATGGATAGGCCCACCTCATGCGCCAATCACTTTCCAGGTCACCCTCTGCCAGGTCACCACTTTCCACGTGTTAGTACGGTCACCCTGCCACATGTCTGTAGGGTCTGCACAATCAACAATACAGACTGTATAGTCAGCAGTACATATTGACAATCAACAAAAATTTTGCATGTTTGGCAAGCAGACAAAACATGATATCTCTCGTATACGAAATTCATTTGAACCTGTTCAAGTTGTGTCGAGATCGTAAGGACAAGGCCTACGCATGAGTCCATTTTCAAGAAATTCCAAGCACTTTGATTTTTGAGCATTTTTTTGATCCCCTAGATCAATGAATTTGGGGAGTTATGTCTTACCCCTTAATAGATTTTTGGAACTCATCTAGTTTGGTTTTGAGAATAATTTTTTCTGAAGTGGGATTGACATAATGGATTTTAGCCCATTATTTGAGTGCTTGTTTGACCAACATCAATTTTTGTCCCATATGTAAATTATAGTTCTAGGGATCCAGGTATTCAAGGTAAGAGTAATTAGGTCAACAAACTCCTGATGATGGAGCAAAATGTGATTAAAATGGAAAGGAAGACTTTCATAGTTTGGGAGGGACTTAAGGTGAAGAGAGATGGGTTTATGATATGAGATATGGGAGGGAAATATTTATGGAGGGGTTCGAATGAAGGAAAATACTATGGACTAAGAAATGATCCAACCTAGCAACAATATGGACCAACCCTGCTCTCATGTTTGATCATGTGTACTTTCATCTTTTAGGGAGAATTTCTAAAGGATCCCAATCAGAGAGGAGATTCTCAAGAGATAAATGAAAGGGCTCTCTGCCAAAAATCCCTCCCCTTTTTTCAGAATGATATCTAATTAGGTTGAAGTCTCCTGCTAGAATACAAGGTTTTGAAGAGGCATATTCCATCAATGTAGAGATTGAATTCCAACATTCATATTTTTCATGAGGATTCATGGGCATGTACACATTAACAACAAAGAATGTGAAGTTGTTCAATTTATGCAATTTTTATTTGAATCCAGTGAGGGGAGGTGGAATCATGGATCAAACTTACCTCTTATTCATTCCAAAAAGTACATAACCCTACAGAAGCGCCTCTTTCATCCTATGCTATTTATTTTTTGTTTCTCCAGATGTTGTTCCTTATTTTATATACTTCCAAAGCTTGCATTTTCGTCTCCTGAAGAAGTAGGAAATTTGGCTTTTTAGAGAAAAAAAGATCTTTGACAGCATGAACATTAGGGAGGGTTCCAAGTCCCCTATAATTCCAGGAGACACTTATCATTACTTAGTGGGATTAGAGTGGGAACCACCTCTTTCCCAACTAACCCACTTTTTACCTTGTTGTTTTTTAAGTTCCCCCCCATCATAGAGGTAATAATTTTATGACAACCCAATAACATATCCTTTTGAGCCTACTCTTCCCTCACATATTTCACAGGTTTTCTTCTTCATTTCCTTGGTAACATTTCCTCCAAGGCTTTATCTTCTAAACCTTCATCACCCTAACTTTATGTTTCAAAATTATATTTTACATATGTAAAAGTAATTTATACATCTTTGAAGGCTTCTGAATCCTCTAGATGGGAATCTATTGGATTATAATTTAGGGAGATGACAAAATCTTTGGATGAATTTGATTTTGTAGCATCTGAGAGAGAAGGATGAGGGATAATTTGGACTAAAGGTTTCTCTTGACTTGTTATATTAACTACATGGATAGGATGTTATTCTTCCTCTGTTGTTTCTTCTAGCTGTGATAATGACTCGAACTTGTTTGATGTAGCTAAAGAGAATTTTGTTGGGTTAGTCACAAGTTTTCTAGGTGATTTTGGACTAGTAGGGGGGTTGATAGAAGAGGAGGGTCTAGTCGATTGTCCTTTGTTTCCACCAAGACCCATTTTCTTTGATACTGCTTGCCATTGATCCTCCCTTCCAACAACATATGGGGCATGCTTATCCTTCTTAGAATTTCCGGCGAAGTGGCCATACTCATGACACAACTTGCACTTGAATGGTAGTTGCTCGTAGTCCAACTGTTGGATATGTTCCTAGTTGTCCAAGGTGAGAACAACCACTTCATGGATTCCCTTCTTGAGATCGAATTCAACGCATATCATTGCATAGGAGTAGAGCTGCTATTTTGGTTCAACACAATCGATATACTTGCCTATGGAGTTCCCAATACTTTGAAAGGAATCATCATTCCAACAATGAAGAGGCAAATGGGGAAGTCTTACCCAGACAGGAACTGCCGAAGGAACATCATTCTCTGGACTAAAGTCTGGAGTCCATTTATTTAGGTACATTCCTCTTGCTCCTAAAAAATATGGGCCACTACGAAAAATTAAATCCCTATCTTTTTTGTGTTAAAAAAGGAATGCAAAAAACCCTCTTCCACATAAGTAATGGATCAGAGAGCCTTTAATTAATGGCTTCCAATTTTTTTCCAAACAGAATCCTACCATTTTTAGAGATGGCCAAATACGTATAAATTTTCCAATCAGTCCTCGACCTGCTAATGCTAATGCTTTCTTTCTCACTGCAGTGGGGAGAAGTTCAACCTTTGGCATTTCATCAAGTTTATTAACAAATTTTGTGGGCCCTCGATTTCGATGATTTAACATAGGTAGATAAAATAACTTGGAAGGAAATGGATTCCTCATCAGGAGGGGGAAGGCCCCCCCTCCCCATATACTTAGACATCAAAGCTAGAGTTGAACAACACTAACACGTAGAGGGTTTCCACCAGTGGAAAAATAAATGGATATATCTTCAAATCATCCACATATTAGTTAATCAACAAGGCAAAATTTTACAACATTCGACAATGCAATAAAATAAGAAACCCATTTTTATTATATATGAATAAGAGACCCATGGCCATAAAAAATGGGATAATGTAAATGTCCACAATAATCAAGATACAACCAATATGTAATTGTTACACTTATTGGTAACATGTCCTCATGAAATTGGGACAATATGTCTAGTACATTAAACAAAATCCCCGATTTTCATAGACAAATATTCCAAAACATACAACTTGCAGTAACAATCAATTATATTGATCGTCATTCATCACTTGAACTGTTTTCATCGCTCGAGTTTCATACATGCTTCATTTCTTCATCACTTGTAGACAATATTGTACTTTGGTTATTTAACCTAATGTTTTATTGATCAACTTGTTTTTATGTTCTCTCTCTCTCTCTCTCTCTCTCTCTCTCTCTCTCTATATATATATATATATATATATATATATATATATATATATATATATATATATATA
>ML789671.1:78709-95410 GCA_009831015.1 Picea engelmannii
TATTAGAAGACGTCCATGGACGAGTGTAAATCAATTATTTAAATATGAAGCTCACAACAAATATGAAATCTTAAGTAAGCCCGAAAATATAAGTACTCACAAACTTTGCAATCAACCCATTTTCTACCTCGTCGTCTTGTCTTATGTACTAAATCGGTTCCATTTATTTTTTCTTTTCTGCAACAAAATAATTGAAAATAAGTATTTCGTGCGATAATTAAATTCAATGTACATAAAAGAATAAATTAGTGATTACATACCTGTGATGCACATTGTTGTTGGGATGGATCCTCCTATGATGCAATTATGTTCATTTCTTTTACCATCTCCTTGTACACTTTTTTGGACATCCCTACGACCATGTATTGGTTTCCCCCTCGTTTGTCCCTTGGAATTTTTATAATTTCCATGAAAGAAGAAAAACTATGAATCATTAGATATAAAAAATTACATTTTTTACAACAGAAGATACCCGTGTGTATAGTAAATAAGTACGCACTGGTGCGTATAGTAAATATGTACACGCTGGTGCGTTAAACATATGTATACACATCACTGCGTTACACATATGTATGCACATTAGTATATGATAACAATGCGCTTGCGAAATCGAAAAAATTCTACAAACTGTTGTATTCACATGGTTCTTTATAAATTAATAAACACACCAATGAATAAGTACTGTTAATTACGCACCACCGATCGCCGGCCACTGACCCATGAAAAAATTTAAAACATGATGGTTTCCATATAAAAAACAATACTACTTCCATTTTAAATTAAGCAATACTTTTTATCTGATAATACACATCGATGCTCTCTGTCTTTAAAATGTGCACCACTGACAATGAAGGCATTTAAAAAAAAAAAATATTTTTATTTCAAATTCAGCGGTGCGTTTGACATGAATATGGGCACCGATGCTCTATACTGGTATAGTGCGCACCACAAACTGCAAAGACATTTTTGTATAAAAAACTGACAGTGAGAGGCCGATTTGGGATCCACTGCAATCAATGGTCCCATTGCAATGGATACCAAATGCCCCATACATAAGTAAACAAACCCTATAAAAATCTATTGCTTAAAAAAATTAGTTGTGAAATATAGAGAGGGAAAGCAAGAGAAACAACAAATAAGTTAGGGATTCCAATACCGAAGGTAACTATTAAACCCTGTCATTTTTTTGGGAATGAATTGAAAATTGCTTGAATCAAATATATGGGGGAAATATTAATATAATCAATAGAATGAAACCATATACCTGAAATTTCTCCTCTGCAGATTCATATGTGACCTACAGTGATCCCTTTCAAATTTGGCTCTTCAAAAACATCGACCCACTCCGAAGGCTTTGCTGGTAAATATCTCTTACATAAATCTTCCCTCTAAATTTTGGAAAAAGAATGAAAGAATGAATAGGGTTGTCATTTATAAAACATACAATTAAAATTACTGAAATTCTCTCTCATTTTTTCATTTATATTTTTGGGCGTATTGCTGATAAACACACACGCTATTTTTTTTCACAACTTGCTTTTTCCATTGTGCTATACATTAATAACACAATGGTGTGCTATACATTAATAAATGCACTGGTGTAGTTTATTTGAAAAACACACCGAAAAATAAAATTCAAATGTAAACAACACCATATAAACAAACATGTTATTTTTTTGTAACGTTTTTAGTTGGTGCACTAGCACTAGTGAAGTTCGTAAGTAATAACGCACCAACAAACACTTTAATTAAAAAAATGCAAATACAAACCTCCACATTTAGAATTTGTGGAGGTTTTTCTTTGCAGAGGCTGTAACAAAGGCCACTCTTCAGTGCTTATAATAACTCGTTGCACTAGTGTGGTTGTTGTATGGATACACATCAGGGCATCATAATATAATTAGGTGCACCATTAACTTTTAAAATTCATTCGAAATTTTGTTTGAAGTTGTATTGTTCTATGCTTCCCAAGATGATGGTTTTGGCTCAAATGCATGAAAAAAAATAATTTTAATATCAAATGACCAATTCTTCAGATTCCAACTCATTCCATATCATTGCAAGTCCTTCAAGTTCTCTCCCATCGATTGCAGTAAGTCTAGATTTTATTTATAATTCATTTATCTCATGGAATTTGTGTTATGTATGTAGGTGCAGTTCAATAATTGTTCATTGAATTTTGCAAGATCAATATTTATGATCGAGTTCAAATGTGCAAAATATTCCAGTACTCCCAAACTTCCGCAAGCTCTTATAGGGAGAAAGATACTGCAAGTAATTGTTTGATGAAAATGGACAACTGCTTTACCCTACCAATTGCAACATTCCATGTTCCAACAACTAGCCTCGGTCAATGATATTAAAACATGACTTGGATCTCTTTTATCTAGACACCCCTTGGGGCATAAGAAAAAGATGATTGAGTAGTTGTATTTTTTGATTTTCAATGGAACTAATGTAAATATATTGCTTAATTCAAAATTTATTTTATAAAGTGGTTGGTTGCATGTTTATTATTTGGAAACAAATTTCATGCTTCTAATAAATGTTTATACATATTAAATGTGTTGTGTTACTATTATTATCGATGTAATGTTCAATATTTTTACAATCATGATTCTAACAACGAGTGACCTGTCTATCATCTACAGTTGCACCCCACTACGATGTCGAGTTATGAGGTTGATGCTAAGTGAGCACAACTCAGAGATGAAATATATCGAAAATGTTTGAATCAACCACCTATTCAATTCCAACTACGTCATGAGTCACCAATTCAAAACCTCTACAGTTACACTAGTTCTTCACATGTTGGGGACAAAGGCAATGATATATAGATTGGTATGGATGATTTCTTATGGGATACCCAAGCCATAGAGGGAATTTTGTTACATGCATTCCAACAAAATGAACTAGGGGATGACGCTGATGTCGTAGATACCTTCTTCGAAAGCCTGAAATCTGCTTCCACCACCCCTCTCTTTGGTCAACAAGGGTCAAGGTCTACCCAAATAGGGACAAAAATTTTGTTGTACAACTTGAAAGCAATGTATGATATATCAAATGTATGTTTCTCGACACTTTTGAGGTAACTAACCATTAAGTCCCTATTGATCCATTTTTTTGACCAGTCTAGTACTATTATGTAGTTATTATTAGGATTTCTTATGCACTTTTCTTAGCCTACTTTTCTCTTTTCTCTTACATCAAAAAATTGCCAAGCACTTAGTCATTTTTCGAAATGAAGATGCAGAGCTACATAACAATTCTTAAACTCTCTTTTAACTACCCAGGTCTGCAACCCCACACTCACCAAAACACTTTACTTTGTTTCCTTTTCCTTTTTCCTTTGATATTTAGTCAATTTAAAACGATGCGGATGTAGAGCTACTTACCATCCCTTAACTCTTTCTTAAGTGTCCACCTTTGCAAGTCCAAAAGCTTTCCACTTTTCACTTCTTTTCATACTTAGCCATATTTCTCATTATGGAGTAGATTTCCTTACTCCCCATCACTTTTCCATTGCTAGTAGGTCCACATATTCACAAGTCTTCATTTCTCCCAACACTTAACCATATTATCAATTTCAATGCGAGCATTGTCACCCTTTCCTGAAGATTGTTTCACAAGAATTTAACTCCGCAACTCTGCAACTCCGTGTTATACTGTTAGCATTTCCCATACATCATTTTACACCTCCATACTTTACACTTTTCGTTCATCATACCATCCCATCACCATATCCCGTCAAATTAATTACCCTTTCCACAACATCCACTACTCGTAAAAGCATAATGCCGTTATTAATGCACAATGCATCGATTCAGGTTCACAATAAATCCAAGTCCCTTGAAAACTGATGACACTTAAAGCACGATCTACAATTGATTGAGTTACCAATGTAGTACATAATGGAATTTATATAAAATAAAAATGCCAACCTGTGAGTATCGACAATAGCACCACCTTTGTAAAAAGCAGAACCAATGGAATGGATATCATAAAAACACAAGTTAGAGGCTCAAATGATGGTGGAGATAAAAATCCACCAAGGAAAAGCCTTGAGAAAACACATGTTTCATACACTCCTATAAAAATAAAAATAAATCTATCATTAGTGGAAATAAAAGCATTAGAAGTCCAGGAAAGTCCCCATGTGATGGAAATGGACAAGATCATTGAAGAACTTGACTAGTCTACACAAAGGTTGTTAGAGATGAGAGAAATAACTGATGCTATTATGAATCAGGATCCTGAGATATTTGAAGAGGAATCCGTCACTCTGTACTTACAATCATGAAACCAAAATATTATTGCTAGAAAAATTTAATACCAAGAATAAGAAGTCATCTGAACAATGGAAATGTTCGATTGACTTGGATGGAGTAGGACCATCTAAAATTGCAAACTTTCATGGATCTATTGGAGTTGCATTAAAACAATCAATTGAAAAAATGGAAAGAGAGAATTTGGAACTAAAGAAAAGGGTGTTGGGATCCGGATTTATAACATTTTCTTGCTGGTTCTTGAAGATATTGTTTACTCTCCTGAAGTCTTTTGTTAAGAAAATGGCATTCTTTCTGTGCTATTCATATTCTGTTACACATATATGGGCCTTGGAGCACAATCGCTCAAAACACAAGATAATATCCCAATATGTGCTTCAATCATTGGACAAAAGCTTGCTCTGCATTCACTGGAGCTTGGCCCTGAATGGGTGAAGGAAAGGGCTTAAAAATAAAGATATAATGTGGATGCACTGTCACCTCTTGGTGCAAATGCTGTAAAGGGAAGACAAGGAGTAATTTATCTCTGGAGAAAAGTTACCAACTGGTGCTTCTGATGATGTTGAAGTTGTTAAATGGTTTGCAAAAAGACATGGGGTTATTGTTATCCCCGGTAGTGCTAGTGGAGAAACAGGGTATGTTTGTGTTTTATTTCGGAATGCTTTCTTCTTAATTTTTCAGGTAGAAGATCTCGAAAATATTATTCAAGATGTGCAAATTGTTAAGATCATCATTTACTTCAGTTTCTGGGGTTATTGGGCAATATGCAAAATGCCAGCCATTATAAATACCAAGATAAGTTTGACTCTGAACAAGTTGAACAGAGTACTCTACGAATTGAGGAAGAATCTCTATAGCTGGACCTTTCCTTGACAGAATAGTTGGCGCCCTCTACCACTTCATAAATCCGTTCATGTGTAACGCAGGGGGGAAACCTTTTGTTTGAATCGATGGTTCTCAACAAGAACTCAATAGCTGGCATCAAAATTCGTGCATAACACAAGGAAGAAGATCGTGGCATGATTGACTGTGTAAAACGTGTCTCATCCTCCGATGATCTCTCAAAACCATTTTGTAACATCTAGGGCGCAAAGCCACGCATGGCTAGAGATCTGAAACGTTATGTAAAGAGATTCTATGCTCGAGAAAGAGATAGAAATGATGCAGAGAAATATGTAGAGGAAATCTGAAACACTGCTATGTTGGAGAAATGGGGGGATAGACGTAGCATAGATTAGAGAGAGGAATGAAAGTCTCCAAGCACTGTATTTCTCTTATCTTTCAATAAAATAGTGAGAGTTTCATCAACACGTTTTCTGTTATTGCCATTCTGCTGTAGGGTTTTCATTAACACGATTTCCTTTATTGCCATTTTTCTGTGAGATTTATTGTCCAGTATGCATTGAGTTAGAGAACAGTCTATTGACAGAGAAGGCAGGGCCCCCTTCGATGGAAACAAAGCTGTGTATATATGGCATTTACAGTAGACTCCAGATTCGATTCTAATCTACATTGCAGTTTTCTCTTTGATTTCATAGAACAGAAAAATCATTCCATTTGATTGCAACAAAGGGTTTAGCATTACCTTTTCAGCCATTGATTTCACTTCTTCAGTTTTCACATTTAGACTGCTTAACATTCAGGAACTAGCCAGGATGTCTCATGAGATAGAGAAGTTTCCCTTGATTACAATAGAGGGTTTTGATTACAGTAGAGGGTTTATCTTTTACATGCATACACAGAACAATACCGGTTAGTACAGAGTAGTACAGAGCAAAGTAGGGTACAATAGCTCCTTCCAGCGAGTTTCTTTTAGTAGTTTAGGGATTAGTTTGGCATTCTTTAAACCCCCTCTTCAGCCCTGCATTTCCTGTGCTGGTTTCTCTAAGTCTACCTTCCCAGGTTGACAATTAAATGTTGATTTACATGGTATATCTGCAGCTCGACAAAGGGTAAAATAATTAGAATTTGTTTTGGTACCAACACCATTGTTTCTAGAACCTTTAAGTTCTATACAACCTATACTTGAATTGGAGGAGATCCACGAAAGAAAAACGAAATACAAAGGTTCATCAAGTTTATTGCAGGCCGTAAGAAAATATATTGGTGATGCCATACAAAAAAGGGTTGATATAATTCGGGAAATTTTGGAGCTTGCCCAAAGTATTGCTAGATTTTCCTCCAAAATATAGAATTTCAAAGAATATCTGCATAAAAAATTGGAAAATGATGAAGGATTTTTCAAGGAAGCTATAAACACATTTTCAACCAAAGTCTCAGGTTTAAATGAAGCCCAGAGAAAGGAACAAAAAATTCCTTCACCTTACCATATGAAGAAGATTAATGCATGTTGGTCAAGGAGAATTAAAGATTTAAGAGAAATGATAAATGAAACCGGAGCCCTAAGGAATAGAAAGAGCGATCTATTTCTTAAAATTGTTAGTCTGACCAAGGATTTAAATGGTCCTAATTTATTGATGGATACCATGATCTCAACCAAAGAATATTTAATGGGATGACTTAAAGCACTAAAAGTTTCTTGGGCTAATACATTTACCGAAACTATATAATATTCTGAGGATGATGTTGAAAGATGGCTAGTTTGGTATATGAATAGAAATGATGAGATGGATGACACATTATATCAATCAGAGCTAGATCTAAGGGAATTCGAAATCCAATTATATGAGATTAAAATAAAACATGAAATTACTGTGACACCTTTAAGATAATACATTGAGTAATGGATGAATAAGGCATTAATCGAAGTTACTGAACCAGAAAATCAAGAAAAAGTTAGAGTAGTTATGCCACCTCAACAAAAACATGTACCTATAAAGGAGCCAACTGCAAGCAAGTAAATGATTATTTTTTCTCCATTACATCGAGTTGGATATAAACTCCATCCTTTCAGTTTTTCCTCAGTCCATTTTATGCTACAATCATTTTTCATCTTGCATTTATCTTCTCGGTATTCTGTGGTATTTAGGCAGATTCTTGGTTGTCCTTCTTTCATCTTCCAGGTCTTTTCATTTTATGGTCCGCAGGAGCCAATCCCAGTCCTCTTTGAAGGGAGAATGCATCTTATTTTCTTTAAAGACATTTAGTTTTGTATTTAAAGACTCATTATTATTTTTGAGACTCCAAGAGAGCTACTCAGGATATTACATTACTGTATTCTCAAAGACTTTGATTAGAAGCTTGAGTTACCAAATGTTTTATCTATCATAATTTTTTGGCACTTTATGGAATGATAATTTAAATCTCTCTTTTATTTGCAATCCATTCCCTATTCTCTCTATTTGTGATATCGTTAAATATTTTGATGAATGCTATGATGGATATATCAATCCTTTAAATTTTGTATGCATATTATTTATTCACATTGTAAATATTGTACATATGAGTTTCTTTTAAAATACACTTGGTCCCAAAATCTCAGGTGTTTTTTCCTTGAATGTGAATGTAAATATTAAGTCTGGTCATTCTTACACTTTTGTTTTGTTTCATTTTATTTTCTTGGAATCATAAGAACAAGAGGAGTAGCACCTCTCTAAAAATGCAGGGGGATTCATATCCTCATGAGGTTGACCTTAAGACAGTAAAAAAATATTTTAGATCAACAATCCCCTAATTTTTTAAGGAATCTTGTTACACAATTAAGGAAGAAAATGGTTGATTTTATTCATGCTTAAATACAATGTACACTTCTATTTCTAACTAATTGCAGATTACTCAAAGATAAGGTACTTCCAAGAGATAACTTCTTGCCCGCTAGCTATGCAAAGGAAAAGAAAATGTTGAAAATGTCGAGTGTTGAGTACATATCATACTGGGCATGTCTGAATGATTGTATTTTATACAAAAATAAATATGCAGAAAAAGATATATGTCCAGAATGTTGGCATGACAAAGAGATATGTCTATAAGACAAATGAAGATAATGGATGTCTACTTCCAACCATTGGTTGATGCATTTAAGCAATTATGGGAAGGGATACATGTATATGATGTATCAAGACCCATCCCAATGGAGAGGTCTTTTACGTTTTATGGCATATGTGAATACATCACACACGATTATCCAAGACTAGGAGTTTTCTCTAGTAAGCATGTTGATTGATTTGTTTACATTTGTAATTTCATTTGACATACTTAATTTGGTGCAACTATATTTTTGACACTAACGTGCTCTATATACAATAACAAATTCATAGGTCTTGTAACAAAAGGGTATCATGGATGTAAATGTTGTGGACCTTGTATAAAATCTAGGTGGTCCAACGACCTATGAAAGATGGTGTACAACTTCTCGAGGTTATTCCTCCTAGAAGACCACCCTTATAGAAGAGTTGCATATGCTTTCAATGGTAAACCAGAGAGAACCCAGAGACTTGAAATAATGACATCGATAGATTGGATTAGGACATATGACAAAAAGAAGGAGAAGGAAATGTCAGACTTGTATGATTCAAATGGAGAACCTATGTTCGATAATATCGAATTTTTTGACACCTATGTTGAGAAAATTCCCATTGGGATGAAAAATAAATATTTATTTTACGAGCTTCCATATTGGGAACATCTTAAGATTGGCTACTTACTAGATCCCATGCATATATTAAAAAATGTTTCATCTTCATTATGGAGGCACATATCATCGAATAAAAGAAACACATTGGCTGTTAGAACTTAGGAGAGAACTTATTGCTTAAAATACTGAAAAGAGACATTGGCCAAGAAAAGAAACTAGAAGAGCGGCTAGTCCCTCTTGGTATTTTAAAGAAGGTGATGTCCCATGGATTTTGAAGAAAGATGATCTTTGTATGACAAAGGATGTTATATTGGGTATGAAGGCACCTTCTTTATATGGGTCGAATCTATAACATTGCTTCATTGTAGAAGGGAATTTATCAGGGTTGAAAGCACATGGCCATTTGAACCTTATAAGGGCGTGTATGTCAAATACATGATTCTTATTTTATACTATAATAAAAATATGCTATGCACTCACAATTTTATGACAATTAATTATGTGTATGTCTATTTTGTAGTGTCATTATCCTTTGTTCATGCATAGTTGTGTGAACCATGACCTCCCCTAGGACCTGCAACATGCCATATCAAAGGAGATTCATATCCATGGTAGGCTCAAGAGATAGGTGAGATTGTTTGTATGTTTGAGAAGGAAATTCCCACAAGTTTTATGGACTTGCAAGTCCATATTCTAATTCACCTACATGATAAGGTTGAATTAGTTGGTGTACTCTCATGTTGTTGAATTTTATTCTTTGAGAGGTACATGAAAAAAAATGAAGGAGTTTTTTCGACAAAGGGAAAAACCAAAGGGCTCTATGGTAGAGGGGTACATAATATATGATTCGTTCTATTATGCTAATGAGTACAAAAAACAAATTGACGACACACTAGGGGCAGTGCTTTGGGACTGTTATCCCCTATCCTAGGGACAACTAAGGATATTGTGTCTTGAGGCCCACATGTCCTAGACATGGAGTGTCGAGAGCCGAATGAATTGAGCATGGCCCCAAAGGGCCCCTCTTTTCTTCAGTGTAGCCCATTTATTAGCAGCAACAACATCCATCCCACCAGCCTGGTTCTGAAGTAGCAATAATTCTTGCTCCATGGGGTAATGAGTCATGTTATCATGGGATGTGTCACTCTGATTATTGAAGCACTTGAATATGTTGCATTGAATTCTCCTTCATTTCATAATGTTTGCTTGGAAATTATTCTCTTTAACTTGTTCATGCTTGGAAGGGTGACATGATTCCCTAGTAAGTTCATCTCCCTTTAGGATGGGTTTCCACTAGGTGGGTCTATTAAAGGTCATCGTCCATTCCCTCCATACTTACCACTTTCCATCTTTATTCCTCTCTTTTCCCCCTTACCTTTGTTTGGGCATTGGGATTTTCCACACTAGGAAGGGTTGTACCTTGCCTTGTGGGAAGAAGGGGCTAAAGGCCCAGAGGGTAAAAGTAGCTGGAAAGAGTTAAAATCCAAAATGAAACCTTTGAGATGATTCACCCAGGGATTCCAGAGAAATCAGAAAAAGCTTCTCAGTAAGAAAAGGGAACCTGTAAGATAAACGAACAGTCAAGGAATTAGTTGGTGGGTGGGAGGTCTCATCATGAGTCGGCCTATTATGACCATGGGTATGTAGCGGTATGACACTACCATCTATATGGTCACCAAACTAGGGTAGTGGCTCTTGGTGGCATATCCAAGAGAAAGGGGGTCTCATCACGAGCCAACCTTCCCATCTCTGTGAAATTCTCTTGGATAACGCTGTCACCTCTAGTCACCAAGCCAAGACAGTCTCTCTCAACTCTTCCCTTGAAGCATAAAGGAAAAAAGACCAATATCAATGAAGATAATAATAAAATGCAGTGAATAGACTAGGAAACAATGACATCTATGACAAGGTTCCCTCTCCAAAGGCACCCACATGTAAGGATTACATTTCCCTATTATCACTGCACCCCATGCCCAAATACTACCCCACACCACCTCATACACTTACATGACCTGGATTGGTTCTCACCTGGGAAACACCCCAAACTTAAGGAGGATTAAACCAATAGGACAACCTGAGATCCTCTCCAAACCTGACTTGTTAAATTGCATAATGTCTTTGATCATTTGTCTGGGTAAAAGGGGGTTTGATGCACATGTTCGAGTAATTTAAGTGTTGGATGTGATTTACATGTTATGATCCCTGTGACTTATGAACCCCTGGATGGCATACTCGTTATTTCCGCAGGACCTTGCCTGATGGACATGTACACATGGGGGAATGATTAGCTCAGACTTTCATGGGGCTAAAATCCCACAGATGGATGTTGTGACCCCAAACAGGAGCAAGAAGACATCAGAGACTTGCACCAAGAAGAAATAAGGATGTTGGTCTAGGAGACACCTTGGCGGAACTAGACCTAGGAGGTATTGCTTTTCCACCTGTACATTGACCTTGAGAGCAAATGATGTCACCATCATGACCCTGGATGTCATCCAAAGCTAGGGTTTTCATCTTGAGGGTAGTTATGAGCTAGTTGACACATGTGGGCATCATTCAGGGCCTTTGGAGGCCAAATGTTCTGCATCCGGGGCCCAATGTTCCACCTTGGGGCCTCAACGTCACCCTAGAAGGGCATGGCGTCACCCTCAAGGATGATTTTAGGAGATAATTACTTTCATTTATGTAAAACAATGGATTTTCATGTAAATTGGCCAGGTCGGCCTTTTATTTGACCTAATTTTAATTAAAGGTCATTAGTACTGTATAAATAGAGAGAAAGTACTCTCATTTTTTCATCATCACTCATCACACAAGTACTATGGTCTGAAATTTGCGCCCTCTTTAAGGGCTATTGGCTGAAATAACTAGTGCACAGCTTCTTGAAGAGGCAAATTTTGGTGTATCTTGGCTATTTTTCATGGTGGAAGATCTTCAACTAGGGCTTGGCTTGATTATTCTTGGTGAAGTAAGTAGAAAATCTACAATTTTTTTATGTAAATGAATGCTTGTGGTAAATTTTACTTGTTTCGTGTTAAATATTATGAAATTGCTTGCTTAAACCCTAGGAGAGAAACATACGTTACTTCTTTCTCTCTATAGTTTTCTACTTGTTTAAATTTATAAAGTATAGTTTGTTTAGAAGTGGATACTAGAGCCCTAAAGTGCTAGCAGTCTAGTAACTTCTCTGTAATTTCCTATTACATACACTATTTAAATAGTCCAAGGAAGGAAAATTTGCTAGGGCCTAAGATCCCTTACTCTCTAGCAAGTTTGTCTTTAGGATTTGGATGCATGAGGCCTTGAAGTGCCAACACCTCTTCCATCCATCACTTCTCCTTTGACAAGTATTATCATTGCTACTTTTTTCCAAGATTTTCCATTTCTATTATTAACTCCATAAACCCTAAAAGGCACTAGTCTACTCACTATTATGAATGATTGATCAAACAAACACTCAAACCTTCTTCCTTGAATCTTTTTCTAACCTTTACTAACCCTAAATTAGACTAATTCCTTAGCTAACTTGCTGTTGTTGCAAATCAATGCTACAACCACACTAATTCATGCTAATTTGCTGCATTCACCTACATAATTTGCACCTAGCTCACTCAGAAATTGATTGTGACAATTTCCCATGAATCTACTAGATAAATGCTAAGCTTATATGGTGTTTCCTCGCAATTTTGAGCACTAGAATTTGTTGTTGTTACAAAATATTGCTACAACCATCTTACTGCAGAAAATTCTCTGCAAAAGTGATATTAAATGCTATCTAAACAATGCCAAATTTGCTTGTGACAATTTATTATCATTCTACATAGTTAAAGCTACTTCTTTTTGTTTTTTTTCAAGCAATTTCAAGGCATAATTCTTGTGGCTGTTAAAAAACACTCATTTCTGTTGTAAACTATTACATTGCTGCAATTTTATATCAGCTAGCCTATTTTTGAAGGTTCATGGTCTTAAGAAGCACTAACATCATATTTTTGTACTTGAAAGATGCCATATTTTCTTTCTTGTCTTGTTCTGGGCAGGTACACTTCATTTCCACCTTTGCTTCATCCCTTAAAGACCTTAAGAACCTTTTTGACTTGAGTGACCAATGAGAGGGAGATTTTCTTGCATCCTTGCCTTAGTCTTATCATCCCTTTAGGTCACTGGGGATTTCTCCCTTGGGGTAGCTTTGATATACTCCTAAACAAAAAGGGGTTTCCTATTAAGGTGATAATGATAGGTCACCCCCTGTTATGCCACTCTTGCATCCACTTGCCTTGGGCTTTGGGAAAGTACAGATTGTGTGATAACAAGGACGACCAATGAGATGAGGACAATGTTAGAGATATTACACACTCACTTAGAATTATTTTCCTAAGTTTGAAAGTCCAATGTTGAGAACACTTCCTTAGATGGGAATATTCTCTCTAGAGAATATACCTCTAGAGAATATTCCCCTACAAAATAGGGAAGTCCTCTTCAGTTCAAAGTCAGTTACACTTAGTTAGACTAGTGGAAGTCACTATTGCATGGAAACCTTGGTTTTATCACCAACAATTGCATGTGTTTCTCTCACTTCCACACTTGTGACTCGGTTAACTGATGATTGCATGGATCAATTAATTAAGACTAGGTGGGAGTTCACTCCAGTGTCCGTCAGTGAGTGTCTAGATCTCTCTAGATCACTACTATGGTGCATTAGTTACTCATGTATCCTACATCTATTGTAAATTATTCACTCTTTTGAGTGTGGAATACGGTTAATAGAAATTATTTCATTCTTTCCTCCATTTTTGTCTTTTCTCTTCACACCATTGCATGTTGTGTATGCTTCATTGTTAGCTAGATATTTTGTGCAGGTATCTCAGAAACTCTACATGGTATCATATCCCATAGGTGATCTAGATTTTATGAGAAGAATGAAATGAATATAGATTATTAACAGGTTCTTAACACAAAATAATAGAGATACAATAAAACTAGTTTTCTATTCAATAATGAAATAAGTTGAAAACTGTAAAATGCAGCGGAAACAAGCTTCTCGGAATGGTGGCGGCTTATCTCTAAGAAGAGATGTGACAGATACGCTCATTCACAAGAAGATGATTACAATGAGGCTCTGAAGGCATTTTTACATTAAGCAGGAATGTAAAAAACCCTAGACATCCAAAAACCTAACTCTAGGAGATGAAGCGCCAAAAGTCATGTGGGCCCCGTTTGGGTAAGTTAGTACTTCAACTTCCCGGGGTTGTAACTTTTGCATACCATCTCCGTTTTAGGCGTATGATAGCCCGTTGGAAAGGTATAATCGAGGAGATTCATTTTAGGTGAAATATTGAAGAAACTAGCATATTGAAAACCTGTTTTCCCAAAAACCATCGTTTAAGGCCTCAAAACGGCTCCAGAAGTGAAAACTGCTAAAAATAATAAAATACCAAAATTGCCAGAAAACTGTTTTGAGCCAGTTGGAAAAGGTGGGTGGCCACCGATATCCATATGGATCAATCCTCCCTCCTTACAAATCAATGGTCTCCATTGCGTTGAGGTCTCCCATCAGATGAGGAAATTTCTTCTGAATTTGGCCCTGGGTGAGCCACTTACCTTGGTGCAGGAGCTGCCCTGCTTTGAGGACTCGATAAAGATGTATCCTTTGCTGTCGAGTGCCCTTGATATGTGTTTCCAAAATATGATGATTGGATTCTTATTGTATGCAGTCGTGGTTGAGCTCTGTTGGTGTCAGTTGTTCTGCTACTTCTGAGGTGTCCAATAATGGTGAAAAATAAGGGTGAAGGAGATCCATGTTGAACACTGGGTGTAGGCCAAGGAAAGGAGGAATGTTGAGATCAATAACATTATCCCCCATGACCTTAGTTATAGTGTATGACCCATAACGGAGTGGGTGAAACTTCTAATGGGGTCCTGTAAGGCGTTCTTTCTGCAAGTGCAACCAAACTTTATTGCCCACCTGAAACTTATGTGGCACCCAATGTTGATCATGGCGCTGTTTTTACTTGTCATTGGACTTCTGTAGGATATCTATCCTGAACCTATTGGTGGATGTGCTAGATCCGCTCAATGAATTGGGTGGCTTTGTCAGCTTCAGTTGGAGCAGGAGATGAGTCGGTCGAGGTGACCACAAGGGGAAGTGCAACATCTATGGGACCCAATGGTTGGAATCCCAACCCCACCTGAAAGGGGCTGTGGCCTATTGAGCTATGCAGGGCTCGATTGTAGCTATGTTGGACATAGGGAAGGATCTCATCCCATGTGCGGAGGTGATTTGAATTATACATGCGAAGGATATGCACAATCTTTCGATATATAACCTCGGTTTGGCCATTTGTCTCGGGGTGGAAGGCCATGGATTTGGTGAGCTTGGTGTCCAACAATGACTAGAGGCTTGAATAGAATGTGCTGAGAAATTGACTATCCTGATATGAGACAATGGTTTGTGGGATTCCAAAATGTACCCAGACTCGTTCAAAGAAGAGCTTGGAAGTGGCCTCTGCTGTGATTCTCTTCTTGCAGGCAACCAGAATCGCCATCTTACAAAAGCGATCAACAACCACAAAAATACAGTCATTTCCCCTCTTGGTGGATGAGAGGACCGACATGTAGTCCATTGAGATGGATTCCCATGGCCTGTCAAGAGTAGGAAGAGGGGTGTATAGGCCCTGCTTCTTAGTGGTCAGTTTGGCAATAACGCAGACAGTGTAAGACCTGATATACTTGTTGACCTCCTATCGAAGTTTCGTCCAGTAGAAATGTTTCTGTAGCATCACCACTGTCTTTTCAACACCGAAGTTTCCTGGCACCCAACTGTAGTGGGCTTCCGAGATCAACTTCGCTCGCTCGCTTGATGGAACACATATATGGCCCAGACGACACAACAACCCATCCTGAAGATCGAAATTATTGACAACTGCGTTTGCACCCAAAATTTGGTAGGCGGTGGTGAAGTCAGGGTCTGTCTCATAGAGTTGGGGCCATCCAGAGGTCTCATGGCTGCAAGATTCTAGCACCATGGTGAGTGTCACGACTGGCGGTCTGCTGAGGCAATCAACGATGCGATTGGTGCTTCCTGTTTTATACTTGATGTTGAGGTTGAATTGCTGCAAGTATTTGGACCACTTTTGATGGCAGTCATTCTGCAATTCTCCCCGTGTCTGCATGAGCTGCAGTGGCTTATGATCAGTGTGGATGAATGTCTCCTTCCCAAGAATGCAATTTCTCCACTGGTGGAAGGCTTTCACAATGGAGTAAATTTCTTTGTCGTAAATAGGGTACTTACGGACAATATCTGACAGTGTCTCAATATGATAGGCCACGGGGTGTCCGTGTTGAGTGAGAACAACACCCACAACATAGTCTGGAGCATTTGTCTCGATCTCAAAGGGATGTTGTAGGTATGGTAGTGAAAGTACTGGGGCTGAGCACAAGTGCTACTTCAAATCATTGAACACTTGTTGTTGGGACCGAACCCACACAAATTTCGCCTTACCACCACCCTTGTTTATTTTACTGAGGGCCCATGCAATATGGGAGAATCCCAGCACGAACCTGTGGTAGAAATTGGCAAGGCCCACGAAGCTCCGAAGCTCAGTGAGTGTGGTTGGGGCTGGCTAGTCACGGATGACTTGGATCTTGGCTGGATACACATGTAAGCCATGTTGATCAATGATGTATCCTAGGTAATGGACCCTGTCCATGCCGAATGAGCATTTTTTCAAGTTGACGTATAGCTTGTGCTGTCGCAGGGTATGCAAAACCTATTAAATATGCTGCAAGTGTTCAACCCAAGTCTTGCTGTAAATTAGAATGTCATCCAGATACACCACTACAAAATTATTGGTGAATGGTTGTAGGATATCGTCCATCATCCTC
>ML789671.1:109851-123851 GCA_009831015.1 Picea engelmannii
GGGGGGGATGGGGAAGAATTAAAAATAAGAGGAAAAGCAACCAATAAGTGTTCAAAAATTTGACGACGACGACGATAATGAAAATGATTTAAATGATGACAAGGTCTAGTAAAGTGTACATAGTCCTCCCACTGTCATGGTGAATGAATTAGGCTATCTTATACATTCCTTAATCAATTATCAAGTATCCATGATCATGCATTTGATATATATTTTTTATTTTCCTAACTCCCAATAGGATCGATCTTGCCTCAACCCTCATCTCATGGGCTAGTACAAATACATTCTTCCCTAATTTGGAATGTTCAATATGTATGAGCTTTCATTTAGCATGCTTTTCTCTATTGATCTATCATAGTTTATTCTTTCTTAGAATTGCCCACATATTACCTCCCCCTTCAATGTCATCTCTTGTTTGAGTAATTTTCTCCTGAATTTAGTTTTGTGTGGCAATGACTTGTGGATATACACTCATTGTGTGTTCAAATTGATCGTACTTTTGAATCCCATTGACCAAATTTATGGTCACTTCTTGGACATTAATAAAATTATCTTATCTCATCTTATCTTATCTAAGTTAAGTAGTAAATTGCCTTGTTAATATAAAAAAAAATTAAAAGGGTAGATAACATAATATTAGCAAGACAAGTATAGTCAACTTGCAAGGTAATGCTTGTAACAAGAACACATAGATATTTGGAGGAGTTGCAAAAATTGAATACCCACAATGCATTGTAATTTACTATAATTCTACTACCAAACATCGGGTATTGACGACTAATTAGAAAGACACATGTCTTTGTTTCTACAAGGGGTGCTTAACATATGTGTACAATACTCCCTTGACAAGGTGATCTGCCCATTTTTTGTCTAGTAGCCATCTACCTATGTTTGGTAGGAGGGAGCTTTCTAGAGGTATGGAATCCACACATATATTAAAACTCTGTAGTCTTGAAATAGTAAAATGTATCCTGAGTACTTGGCATAATAAAATACTAAAATATATCCATCCATGGTAGCACTAGGAGTGTGAAGGATTTGTCATCTACCAACCATTGGTTATGGTCCTATACAACCATCTGATTTGGAAGTTCTCAAGGATATTCTAAAATCTCTATTCTCATTCAAGTATGAATCAAAGTTCTTTTTGGATGTAGTCAATGGTCAAAGAATTGACTAGTAGGCTCGATGCTCATGGGGATGAGCCTATTAGCTTTGCAATCGTGTGAGGATGAGACTAACGACTTTGTAACCATGCGAGGATGAGATTATGGATTCTATAACCTCCTGTGGATGAGAATATCAACTTTGTAACCATACATGTTGTAGTAGAAATAGAAAATGAGACAAAATATATGTTGGGTTATGATATATTGAATATAGATTGAACACTTGTGTATATTATAACTCTTGGTGTTATAAATCCATATAGAAATATTGGAATAGTTGGTCTGGGAGGTTATTGAATATGTGTCAAGCATCCCAAGTTGCAAGGTGGTTTACTTGCATGTAATCTCCTACAATCAGTCTACAATTATTTTCTACAAGAAGAAACCCTTTGTTTGTGGAAGATGCATAATTTGTTTTACAATAATGGACACATTGTAGTTCAAATTCCATAGCATTAGAGAGAAAATATATCTTCTATCTACACATTAGATATGGGTAAAGAGCATCACCAACTCTTGTGATTGTGGACTCACCAATTTAGGCGACATTTGGGTCCCCTGTTACATTGAGATTGTGAGATTATGGTCCCCTATGGTCATAGTTTGTTGCTTCTTTTCTCTTCTCCAGGTTTATGGTTACCCTGGTAGCAGATGGGGTTTCTTGTTGGTGGGTCCGAATCTTCTCCAAGGTCAGGATGTGTGATTAGGCAATGCCAAAATTTTGGGTGTTGTTGGAGTTTTGTGCCTTATGAATGTCAACGCAGAGTGTGTATGTGTGTGTGTGTGTGTGTGTGTGTAATGATTCAAACAAGAGACCAAATTATAACCTTCACTATAGACTACTTTGAAGCTCGAATTGCCTTGAATTATAACCTTCTCTATAAACTACTTTGATCTAGATGATAATTTGAAACATCTACATTATCACCTTCAAATACATAATTCCTAGAAATGGAGGTAGGGATTTGAAATCGTCATACACACTAGAGTCAGGATATTTTCATGGTGACTAGTGACTAGATTAAATTTAATAATGCATAACTTTATAAGGACTCTAGCCCTATCTTAGAACCATGGGTCGTTTTCCATGACTCATTTCCTAACGTTGATCTGTTCAAAATAAACAATGAAACCCCTGGCATAACAATGCACAAGTCTTTTGTTTAATTATCAATTATCCAATGCATGAGGGATGCACTATTTCACCATTGATTAATAGGTATTATAATTAAGGCATTTTCTATTAGGTTTTGAAGTTGTATGAACCATTTTTAATGACCTTTTAATAGTAAATCTTTTTATAGATGAAATTTTTAGATCTTGGATATAGGGTGTGGACAATTGATCTTGACCAATTACTAAATCCGTTTTATCCCCTAAGGGACGAGGGTGTTGGGTATGTGTTATATTCTTACACGACTAGCTCTATCATACGATATGTTGCACCAGCCGCACAAGGGGGTTTGAGGGGGGGGGCATTAGGCCCCTCCTTCGGGGGTTCAGGGGAAGCGCCCCTAAGATTTTTTTTTTCCTTGGGAAACATGTCACATTTTTGCCTCGTTTTTCATGTCACCTCGATTTTTGTGTCCATTGTTGGGTTTATTTTCGGCACATGGTTTTTTCCGATGGTTTTTTATTTCCGGTTAAGGAATTAAGGTTGTTGACTAATCCAGGTTATTGGGTTAGGTTTTTGGATTCTGCTGGCTCCTATGTGTATATTATATTGTAAACAATGTATCACTATGAATGAATATAGAATATGTTGGTTTTACCAATTTGGGTTTCCAACGGAAAAATATTTGTGTAATGTGTGTATTTTCCATTGTATCTTTTATGTTATTTTTTTTTTGTTTGTTAATTTGTGCAGGACCTGCGACTAACCTGTGGCTTGAGAAACCGCGACTCAAGGGCATCTAAGCCGTCAAAATCACCCGGGGATCGCACCCGGCCTGAGCCACACCAACCCTTAACATGGTTGGATTTTTTGTCCCCGCAGGTTTCGAACCGGTGACTTTAACATCACGGAGTGGCTTAACAACACACTCCGTCACCGACTGTCCTACACCTCGGGGACATCTTTTATGTTATTTTATTGAAAATCTATTTGTAGTAAAATATTGTAGAAGGTTAAAATCTACATTTGGTATTAGAGCTTTGTTGGCTTCAGGGGGACGCCTTTGTGGTCAAGGGTTTGGCTCGAGATTGTGATAAGCGTTGTTATAGTGGGAGATCTATGGTATTGATTTTTCAGGTGAAAATAAATGGTGAGAAATTCAAAAGTGGAGATCAATAAGTTTAATGGGAAACGTTTGGAGTTGTGGGAGCTCAAGATGGAGGATCTGTTGGTGGAAAAAGATCAGTGGATCACGGTGGATCCAGATACTGCACCTACAGGAACTTCAACAGATGACTGAAAAAAGTTGGACCGAAAGGTGAAGAGCACAATTCGACCGTGTCTCTCAAATTCAGTATTACTGAATGTGTCAGAGGAATTTACAGCCAAATATTTATGGGATAAGTTGGGGAAGTTGTATCAGTCTAAGTCCCTAGTAAATAAAAGTTTCTTGAGAAATAAGTTGTATAACCCGGGGATGAGAGATGGAGACTCGATGGCAGAGCATTTGAATGCCTTCAATACTGTGGTAAGTTAGTTAGTATCTATTGAGATTACAATTTGAGATGAAGATAAGTGTATCAGTTTACTGTGCTCTTTACCAGACTCGTGGGATAATATGGTTGTGGCCATAGGTAGTAATACACCTACCTTGAAGTTTGATGAAGTGGTCTCATCCTTGTTTTTAGAGGAGATGAGACAAAATAACATGGAAGGATAGAGCACAGATGCATTATTTGCAAGAGGATGCTCCTAGGAAAGAAATAGATCTAAATCCTCGAGTGGGAGATCTAAGTCTAAGGGTAGATCTAAATCTCCTGGAAATTTTGTAAAGGTATGCTGGAGATGTGGAAAAGAAAATAGTGTAGATCCAAAATTGAGAAAAAGGAGGGATATGAAGAAGCTCATTCTACAGAATAAAATACCTCCAAGGAAGAAGGAGGGGATGTGTACTTGGATTCTTCAAGCGCAGATGCAGATCATGAGGCATGGTTGGTTGACTTAGGTTCATCCTTTCATACGAATCCCCACAGGGAGTGGTTCTGTGAATATGAAAGGTATGATGGAGGTAATGTTTTCCTAGGTGATGAATCGACAACCAAAATCATAGGACGAGGAAAAGTCAAGTTGAGGCTCATAGATGGAAGGATTAGAACACTACCTGGTGTTCTTCACATTCTAGGTTTGGCCATAAATTTGATTTATGTAAGAAAAATGGACGATGCAGGGGTAAAAACAATATTTGAAAAGGAAACTCACAGGATGGTTTGAGGAGCAATGGTGTTGCTGAAGGCAGTTCAGTTTGTAACTCTATATAAGATGAAAGGAAGAACTATTAGTGATGGGTGTAATAGTTCCGTTGTTCATAATATTGGGGTTGAAGAAGAAAGAAATCCTACAGTCTATGGAGAAAAGGTTATGTTGTGGCATCAAAGACCGGGGCATATCAGAAAGAAGGGTATGCAACTACTACATGGTAAAGGTATGGTTGAAGGTATGTCTAAATTCTCTTTGGATTTTGATTTCTGTTAACATTGTGTATATGGGAAGTAGAATTGGGTAAGATTCCCCTCTGGTGCAACAAGGGAAGAAGGATTTTTACATCTAGTTCACAGTGATGTGTTTGGACCTGTGTTGGTTCGATCATTAGGAAAAATCTGTGTACTATGTCTCATTATAGATGAGTTCTTGAGGAATACTTGGATATATTTCCTCAGGAATAAATTTGAAGTCTTTGACAGGTTTAAAGAGTTTATGGTTCTTGTTGAGAATCAAATAGAGAAAAGAATTAAGGTGCTGAGGAAAGATAATGGAAAAGAGTTCAACATGAATGAATTTGAATAATTTTGTAATAAGTGCGGTATAGCAAGGCAAAAGAATACTCCATATACACCTCATCAAGATGGAGTTGCAGAAAGGATGAACAAGACGCTGATGGAAAAAGCAAGGTGCATGCTCAATGGTGTCGGGTTAGGGAAATAATTCTATGCAGAAGCAGTGGGTACTGCATGTTACTTGGTCAACATATCACCCTCATCAGTTCTGGATGACAAGACTCCACAAGAGGTATGAACTGGTAAGAAATATTCTTTCACACGTCTCAAGGTATTTGGCTATGAGGCCTATGTTCATTATCCAAAGGAAAACAAGAGTAAGCTAGATAAGAAGGATGAAAAGTGTATATTTATTGGGTATAAATTTCATCTCAAAGGTTATAAGCTTTGGAAGCCAGAAACTAAGAAGGTTGTGTATATACAAGATGTGGTATTTAGAGAAATGAAGGATGTTGTTAAACATGAAGTCCTACCAAGTAAGGAAGAACCGAAGAAAATAGAGTTTGATTTGAAGGATGATCAATCAGAATCTACAAAAGAACATGAATCAGAAGAAGAAGATCCTCCTACTCCAGTATTGAGGATATCGGTTCCAAAAAAAAAGCTATCGGAAAGGTATACTCCATCTGATTTCGTTCATTTTTTTTTTTTTCTATTACTGATGATGATCCTAGAAATGTCAGGGAGGAAGTGGATTCAGAGGATGGAAAACTCTGGAAAAAGGCCATGGATGAAGAAATGGTATCCTTGGATAAGAATGAGGCTTGGGATCTAGTGGAGTTTCCGACTGGAATAAATCCCATTGGAAACAAATGGATATTTAAAAAGAAGTTGAATGCAGAAGGTAAAGTGGAGAAATACAAAGCTCATTAGTAGCAAAGGGTTATTCCCAGTTTGAGGGAATTGATTTTGGTGAGATTTTTTCTTCTATAAGATTTTTGTTATATGTTGTTGTTGCATTTGATTTTGAAGTAGAATAGATGGATATGAAGACAACATTCCTACATGGGGATCTGTAAGAAAAAATCTATATGAAGCAGCGAGAAGGATTTGTCGTGAAGGGAAAGAAGGAGCTGGTATGCAAGCTGAAAAAGTCCCTGTATAGTTTAAAACAATCACCAAGGATGTGGTACAAAAAAAAAGATTCTTATATGCTGGGATTTGGCTTCATAAGAAGCAAAGAGGATCACTGTGTGTATTTTAAATTAATTGGTAATCAACGGATTGATTTGGTCTTGTATGTGGATGACATGTTGCTGATAGTAAACAACAAGGAGATTATCTAGGATGTGAAAACTGAGTTGTCCTCTAAATATGACATGAAGGATCTCAGAGCTTCAAATTTCATTTTGGGCATGGAAATTAAAAGAGATTGGAAAAAGAGGAAACTCTGGTTAAATCAAAGAAAATATGTCGAGACAATATTGCAAAGGTTTAATATGTAGGAATGTAAATCGGTAAAGGTCCCTATTCTTGTTGGTGTAAATTTATCTGTGGATCAGTATCCCAAGACACATGAAGAGGAGGAGGACATGCCTCATGTTCCATATGCGAGTGTAGTTGGAAGTTTGATGTATGCAATGGTCTGTAGTAGACTAGACATTACACATGCAGTGGGGGTTTTGAGTAGGTATATGTAGTGTCCCCAAGGCCAAGCCCCGTTGTAAACCATGTTTGGAAAGGAATTGTAATCATGTTTTATAGGCTGGTGAGCCAAGTTTTCATAAGATGGAGGCTTATGTGTTGTTAGGCTAGGGAGCCTAAGTATTGAAGGCCATGAGCCTGCTGTTGTATATGTAATCATGCAGAACACTTAATAAAATATAAACACCACCAGGTGCAGACCGACCAGGATGAATGAGTGAAGGGGGACTGAGCATCCACAGAGTGGGCAAGGAATTAGGGGATGGAAGGTGGGAAATGGGCTAAGTGTTGAGCCTAGGGGCTAAGCCTAGGGGGGGCTTAAGCCTGGGAATAATATTTTAATATTATTCCAAAAGTTATGTGCATCATATGTTTTTATCCTAAGTCCTTTTGGAAGGACACGTGAATTCCCAAGTGGTGGAAGGAACGTGTGCTGGTGGAATGCATGCAGTTCCATGGGTGACAAGTGTCAACCCTGGTGCATGCGAATAAAATGGCCAGGGTGAGCCATGAGAAGGTCTGATTCCCATTCCACTGGATTGTCTGAACGCGTACGGAACTCTGAGCAGTATGACTAACCCGACTCCTGGAGAGAACCTTGGGGGGGGAGACCCTGTGACTCTAATGTCTGTGTCTGATTATGAGAAATCCCGTTCGTGTAACCCCAGCATATGAGAAGCATGTGTTGAATTCGGGGAAGAGTCTTTGCTTGTTCAGAAAAGCTGAGCGAGCCTATGCGAGCATTCCCTGTTCTGAAGTCGTGACTGTGAAGCCATCCTGTGATTGCCGAATCAGTTTTTGGAAGGCCTGTGTCTGTTTTCCCGTGGGATTGTTGAGACTACGCAGTACTGGACTGCGTGAGGCTTGTTGGCCTGTGAGCGACTCCCTCTAGGTGAGAGAGTGCGCAGGGGAAGGAGAGAACTCCTGGAAGGAACCCTGTAGCTGCCATAGAGCCCAGAGACTTCTGGTCCGGTCTATTCCTGTAACCCAAGGTAAGGGAGATTTGCAGCCGAGGGACTGTCCAGGTGACAGAGAAGGTGCATTCTTCTGGGGTGGAACATGCATTTGGGGAATGAGGGTCTGTGGGCAGTGAGCGTGGGAGATTCCTTGGAGAGAATCCCTTCCTTGTGGTTGTGTGTGACTGTTTTCCCTGTAACCTCAGCCCGCGCCTAGATTCCTTGCCTTGGGGTGGAGCTTAGTCCCAGCTCGGGGGTGACCCACTGCTGAGTTGATGAGCAGTGCGGTCTAAGGCTGGGAGGTTCATGGAAGGCCTGCATTTGGTTGGTGGATCCCACCATTGTTACAAGATAAGTGTCTAACTAAGTTTTATCACATTTTATCATGTCTCTACTGTAAATGTTATCATGTTTTCCGCTGTGTATACAAATTAATATGGAATTCTATGGGTTGTTTAATTACAATAGTGATGATATGTTTTACTCTGAGTTAAATGTGTTTATTTGTTTAAATGCATGGGATATAGGATATCTGTATGAGCTTTGTACAAATGGTGTGTACAAATTGGTATCAGAGCGCGAGTAAGCCCAGAGTTCTGAAATGGGTGTGCTACAAATTGGTATTAGAGCGAAGGTTTCGACACTGAGCTTAGATGGGCCAGTGGAGCGGTCTTTGGACCGAGAATGCGAAGGGAAATTGGGTTTGGAGGACCAATTTCGGACCTTGGTTTGTTCCGGAGTGTCAAGTAGTTGCTTGACCGTGCTTACGAGCTCAAGAAGTATAACGACGAGTGAAACCGCAGCTGGTGTGGTCTATGGCCACAGGGAGACAGGTCTCTACACCAATGGTGTTATAACCTTAGGATATATTCGGGAGGGAAGGCGAGCCCTCATGACCGTCGGATCTGGAAAAATGTGCATAGGAATTAAAATTCCTTTTGAAATACACAGGAATGTGGAAATCGTCTAAAATGCAAAATTTCGAATTGGTTAGGAACCGTATGAGCCATCAGATCTCGGCTGGAAAACCCGTCAGCCGTAGGATCTGTCGGGAGATTTCCAAAGGTTAAACCTTAGATACTAGGGGCAAAAGCTCCGAAATAGATCTAGACCGTCCGAAAGACGGAGGACACGTGTCGTGAGATTTCCCATTTTGGGAAATCGGGAATCACGATATCGAGAGTCACGAAGGAGGTCGTGAATTTTCATGGTAAAA
This sequence comes from Picea engelmannii, assembly GCA_009831015.1. NCBI lineage: Eukaryota > Viridiplantae > Streptophyta > Pinopsida > Pinales > Pinaceae > Picea > Picea engelmannii. The sequence goes on from ML789671.1 coordinate 118,785, forward strand.
GTCCCAGGAACGATCTGAGCCGTCCATTAGTTGGGACACGTGGGCGAGATCGAGAGCCCATCGACATATCGGGGTTCGACGTTTCGCGAATCTTGAGGACATATGTGTTTCGACATTGGAAAGTCCGAAACCCTGATAGGAGGTATGACTGTGGTAATATAAGGGGAGGTCATATGAACCACGAGTCTAGCCCAGAGGGCTAACAAGAGTTAGAGAGCATCGGTGTTTAGAATCCCAAAACGTCGAAAGGATCGAGACTTTCCATGGTGGAAACCCCAGAGCAGTCGTGGGCCGTTCGATTTGAGATTGCCACGTGTTGAGAGATTACCCGTTTCAGAAAATCGGGGATTCGAGAGTTCCATTGACAAAGAACTTGGACTCTTGTCGTGATAAATCCCGACCATACTATCGAGACGTTAGCATGTGGCTAAGTCTCGATGAATGGACGAGATTCCTTCGAGGAATCTCTGAGTCTTTAACGACCGTTCGATGTGAGAAAGATATGACCGTTGGATTTTTCTAGGAATGGATGTGGACACATGGAGATGTACCACGTGTCAGAGGGTCGAAAGAGAAGTGAGAGTGGTGGGACCCTAATGATGTCACCGAACGTGACGAGGATCCTCCAAAACGTGCCACGCACCACTTTGGTAAAGGGCGACAGCTGTGATGTAGACCCGAAGAATAAGGTAAAATAGAATTCCGGAAGTCGGGGGTTGGAAAGGAGAGTTAAATGGGAGTTCTCCAGTACCGAGACTCCGAAATCCTGAAACCCAAAGTTTCGAAGTCCCGAAGTGACGAAAATGAAAGCTTCGAAAACACAAAAATTGCAGAGCCGAACGAGAGCTCAGAAAACCCATTGGAATCGAAATGTCTTTTGTTCTTGTTGGTATTAGTATAAATGCTGAAGATTGTTCCTAAAGGTTTAATGGCTTGATAAACTACAATTTTATTTGCACAGTGCGTGTGTAGAGTTCAACGAAGGTCAGGACTCCAGTTAACCAATGACTGAGTATGGAGTGGGGAAAGGTGCAGATTACCCCCGAAATAGAGGACGAACAGGAAGGAAAGGATGTTAACCTGGGAATCAAAGGATCGAACTCCAATGGGCATGGAAAAGAGAAGGATAAGGAAGGACACATAATGAAAATCATTGAAGGATTGCAAAGAGAGGCCAAGGCTCGTCGAGACGACAGTCGAAAGCTTATGAAAGTCATGGATCGATAGGGTGCACTAAACTTAAAATTTTTGAAGAGCCTGGAAAGAATAGAGAAGAAACTCGAGAAGGGAAGAGAATCAAGTACGACGAAGAGTCGCAGAACCCATGGGAGAAGAAGTAGGTCGAGGAGTGGTAGCCGACATCTTAGTCGCTCTCAAAGACATTCTGACAGGAAGACACATAGTAGTTCAAGCCCATCCCCTACCAGAAAACATCAAAAATCTGGAAAGGAGGAATTGAAAGGAGAGATGAACAAGATTAAGACTCCAACATTCGATGGAGAACATAAGAAGGAGGAAGATGCCGAGACCTGGTTGCTTGGCATGAAGAAATACTTCCAACTGCAGAATTATTCTGCCCATGCAGAAGGAATAATTGCAATGTACCAACTGAAAGGAAAAGCATCCATGTGGTGGGATCAGTTTGTACAGGTGCAGCACATCAGAGAGAAAGAGGTAACGTGGAAGGAGTTTAAGAGGTATTTCAAGAAGAAATACCTGACTAAAAGATACTATGACAGAAAGATGAAGGAGTTCTTTGAACTCAAGTTGGGCAGTATGACCATTGATGAGTATGAACGAAATTTTCTGGAACTACTGAAGTATGTTCCATTCATCAAAGATGAGGCTGTCAAGATTCAGAGATATCTAAGTGGACTGCCACCTTCCATGAGTGACAAGATTAAATATGACGATCCTAAGACCATGGAAGAGACCTTCAGAAAAGCAAAATGCTTGTATGAACAGCAAGGAGAAAGGCCTATCCTTCGGAAGGTCTGGGATGATCGGAGGAAATTTAAGAAGGAATAGAGGCAGAAGGGAAGCAAGCCTTCCTTTTTCAGAAACAGTCCTCGGGGATAGTCATCTTTTAAAGAGCCTAGGAAGGTTGAAGGGAGTGAGAAGATGCCAAGGCCTCCACCTATAGAGTGTTGGGGCTGCAAAGGAAATCATAGGTACAGAGACTGCCCCCACAGAAAAGAAAAAGCAAGAACTGTCCATACTGTTCAGCAAGATGAAACAATGGAAGATATAGGCAGTAGAATGCCGAGGATCTACGCAACCCTGTACAATAAGAAAGAAAAAATTCAATCGCACATGATTAAAGTGGAAGGTATGATCAACAACCGACCACTTGTTATTTTAATTGATTCAGGGGCTAGCCATAGTTATGTAGATCCTAGAGTGGTGGATAGTTTGCATCTAATGAGAAGCAAACATGAGAAGGCTTGGTTAGTGCAGTTAGCCACAGGGACCAAGAGGAAGGTCACTGAATTGGTTAAGTCCTATTCAGTGGACATGAAAGGGATGAGCACTAAGGCTGAATTGAACATTCTGCCTTTAGGCTCATATGATTGCTTAATTGGGATGGACTGGTTGGACCAGCACCATGCCCTTCTGGATTGCCGTAACAAGAGGTTCACATGCCTGAACGAAGAGGGAAATCAGGTAACAGTCCAAGGAATTCCCAGAGCCGTGGCTGTGAGGGAAATATCAACCATGCAGCTGAAGAAATGTTACCGGAAAGGCTGTCAATTATTTGCAGCTCGGGTGGAAGAAGCATCCCAAGATGTAGTATCAAATCTGGAAGACCATGAAGTACTCAAGGAGTTCAAGGATGTATTTCAGGAGGTATCTGGACTACCTCCGAGGAGGGACATCTATTTTTTTATAAATTTGATGCCTGGAACAACTCCAGTTTCGAAAGCTCCTTATAGAATGAGTACGCCAGAGCTGAAAGAGTTGCAATTGCAACTCGAAGAGATACTAAAGAAAGGTTACATTCACCCCAGTGCGTCACCGCGGGGAGCCCTGGTCCTATTCGTGAAGAAGAAAGATGGGACGTTGAGGCTGTGCATTTATTTTCGACAGTTGAATAAGGTCACTGTCAAGAACAAGTATCCTCTGCCAAGGATTGATGATCATTTTGATTAGTTGAGAGATGCAAAAATATTTTCAAAAATAGATCTACGATCAGGATATCACCAAGTGAGAATAAAGGATGAGGACATCAACAAGACCGCCTTTAGAACAAGGTATGGTCATTATGAGTTCACAGTGGTGCCATTTGGATTGTCCAATGCGCCTGCTGTTTTCATGTGTTTAATGAATGGAGTGTTCAGAAATTATTTGGACAAGTTTGTCATAGTCTTCCTGGACGATATCTTGGTGTATTCCAAGACAGAGGAAGAGCATGAGAAACACCCGAGAATGGTGTTGCATGTGTTGAGAGAACACCAACTGTACGCAAAATTGAGCAAGTGCCCATTTTACCAAAGGCAGATCCATTACTTGGGACATATAATATCTGAAGAAGGGATCGCTGTGGATCCTGAAAAGGTACAGGCCATTCGAGAGTGGCTAGCGCCAAGGAATGTGGCAGAAATTGGAGATATTATGGGTCTGGTAGGCTACTATAGGAAGTTTATAGTTGGATTCTCAAAGATAGCTCATTCTATCACTTCCTTGCAAAGGAAGGAGAAGAAGTTCCAGTGGACTGAAGAATGTGAGAGCAACTTCTAACGATTGAAGTAGCTGCTAACCAGTGTTCCAATCCTGAAGATTGCAGATCCAAATAAGGATTATGTAGTGTGCACAGATGCATGTAAGGAGGGGCTGGGAGGAGTTCTCAGCCAAGAGGGATTTGTAATTTTTTATGAGTCTTGAAAGCTGAAAGAGCACGAAAGGAATTATGCCACTCACGACTTAGAGCTAGCAAAAATCGTCCATGCCTTGAGGAAATGGAGACATTACCTCATGGGCAAGAGATTTGAGTTGAGAACAGACCATAACGGTCTGAAGTATTTATTTGATCAACCGACTTTAAATGCGAGGCAAATTAGATGGCTGGAGTTTCTGTGCGAATATGACTTTGATATCAAGCATATCAAAGGGAAAGAAAATAAGGTGGCTGATGCACTCAGCAGAAAAGTGCACGAATTACATGCTACAACCATTAGCATGTACCAAACTGAGATGAAAGACAGAATTTTGGAAGCTGCAAATGCTGATTTGCAATACATAAATCTTGTAGAAAAGCTACAACAACGTGAGAGACCACAGACCAAGGAAAGTTACACCTTGGGAACTAATGGTTTAATTCTGTATAAAAACAGAGTGTATGTACCTAATGTATGAGAATTGAAGCTGGCAATTCTAAAGGAGATGCATAATGTGGCTTATGCTGGACATCCTGGATATCAGAATACTGTGGCAGTAGTCAAAAGCCATTATTTTTGGCCGGGTTTGAAGAAAGAAATCACTGAATACATTTCCAGATGTATGGAGTGCCAGAAGGTTAAGGCGGAGCATAGGCACCCAACATGGTTGCTGCAGAATTTAACTATTCCTGAATGAAAATGGGACGTGGTAACAATGGATTTTATCACCGGACTACCCAGAGAAAGCAAGCAACATGATTCAATCATGGTGGTAGTGGACAAGCTTACTAAAGCTGCCCATTTTATTCCACTGAAAACCACCCACAGAGCAGCAGATGTTGCTGATATCTTCTTAAAAGAAGTTGCACGCTTGCATGGAATTCCTAAGACAATTGTGTCTGATAGGGACCCAAAATTCACTTCGAATTTCTGGAAAGGATTGTTCAAAGGATTCGGAATGAATCTGAACTTTAGCACAACATATCATCCCGAGTCTGATGGATAGACAGAGAGAGTAAACAGAGTAATAGAAGACATGCTGAGAATGCATGTGATGGATAAACCATCAAGGTGGGAAGACTACCTGCATTTGGTAGAATTCGCCTACAATAATGGGTATCATGCATCATTGAAGATGATCCCATTCGAAGCGCTTTATGGAAGAAAGTGCAACACTCCAGTGAGCTGGGAT
>ML789671.1:123901-134295 GCA_009831015.1 Picea engelmannii
CGCCAAGTTGGCAGCAAGATTTTGTGGGCCATTTGAGATCCTGGAAAGGATTGGGCTGGTTGCATACATGCTTGCATTACCTGCATCTATGACTGTACATAATGTGTTTCATGTTTCACTGCTTAAGAAATATGTACCTGATGTTAATCATGTTATCGATTGGACTATGATTCAGGTGGAACCAGAAGGTGTCTTGCAAGTGCATCATGTGCGCATATTGGACAGGAAAAGAAAATAGCTCCGGAATCGAGCTATAGAGCTTGTAAAGGTCCAGTGGACCTGGTACGGTCCTGAGGACGCGACATGGGAGCATGAAGAGGTTACACGGGCAGAGTACCCACATCTTTTTGAAAATTTTGAAAGGCTTGCAGAGATAGTGTAAGTTGCACTAAGGACAGTGCAAAAAAAGGGGAGGGGGATTGTAGTGTCCCCAAGGCCGAGCCCTGTTGTAAACCATGTTTGGAAAGGAATTGTAATAATGTTTTATAGGCTGGTGAGCCAAGTTTTCATAAGCTGGAGGCTTATGTGTTGTTAGGCCAGGGAGCCTGAGTATTGAAGGCCAGGAGCCTGCTGTTGTATATGTAATCATGCAGAACACTTAATAAAATATAAACACCACTAGGTGCAGACCGACCACGATGAATGAGTGAAGGGGGACTGAGCATCCACAGTGTGGGAAAGGAATTATGGGCTGGAAGGTGGGAAAGGGGCTAAGTGTTGAGCCTAGGGGCTAAGCCTAGGGGTGGGCTTAAGCCTGGGAGTAATATTTTAATATTATTCCAAAAGTTATGTGCATCATATGTTTTTATCCTAAGTCCTTTTGGAAGGACATGTGAATTCCCAAGTGGTGGGAGGAACGTGTGCTAGTGGAACGCATGCAGTTCCATGGGTGACAAGTGTCAACCCTGGTGCATGCGAATAAAACGGCCAGGGTGAGCCGTGAGAAGGTCCGATTCCCATTCCACCGGATTGTCTGAACGCGTACGGAACTCTGAGCAGTATGACTAACCCGACTCCTGGAGAGAACCTTGGGGGGGGAGACCCTGTGACTTGAATTTCTGTGTCTGATTATGAGAAATCCCGTTCGTGTAACCCTAGCCTACGAGAAGCCTGTGTTGAATTCGGGGAAGAGTCTTTGCTTGTTCGAAAAAGCTGAGCGAGCCTATGCGAGCATTCCCTGTTCCGAAGCCATGACTGTGAAGCCATCCTGTGATTGCCGAACTAGTTTTTGGAAGGCCTGCGTCTGTTTTCCCGTGGGATTGTTGAGACTACGCAGTACTGGACTGCGTGAGGCTTGTTGGCCTGTGAGCGACTTCCTCTAGGTGAGAGAGTATGTAGGGGAAGGAGAGAACTCCTGGAAGGAACCCTGTAGCTGCCATAGAGCCCGGAGACTTTCGATCCGGTCTGTTCCTGTAACCCAAGGTAAGGGAGATTTGCAGCCGAGGGACTGTCCAGGTGACAAAGAAGGTGCATTCTCCTGGGGTTGAACAGGCATGTGGGGAATGAGGGTCTGTGGGAAGTCAGCGTGGGAGATTCCTTGGAGAGAATCCCTTCCTTGTGGTTGTGTGTGACTGTTTTCCCTGTAACCTCAGCCTGAGCCTAGATTCCTTGCCTTGGGGTGGAGCTTAGTCCCAGCTCGGGGGTGACCCACTGCTGAGTTAATGAGCAGTGCGGTCTAAGGCTGGGAGGTTCGTGGAAGGCCTGCATTTAGTTGGTGGAGCCCACCATTGTTACAAGATAAGTGTCTAACTATGTTTTATCACATTTTATCATGTCTCTACTGTAAATTTTATCATGTTTTCCGCTGTGTATACGAATTAATATGGAATGCTATGGATTGTTTAATTATAACAGTGATGATATGTTTTACTCTGAGTTAAATGTGTTTATTTGTTTAAATGCATGGGATATAGGATATCTGTATGAGCTTTGTACAAATGGTGTGTACAAATTGGTATAAGAGCACGAGTAAGCCCAGAGTTCCGAAATGGGTGTGCTACAGTATATGTCAAAACCAGGGAAGGACCATTGGACAATAGTAAAAAGGGTTTTCAGGTATTTGCATGGCACTTCTAACTATGGATTTTGCTACCAAGGAAGACTAGGATTGGACAGAGTGTTGGACATACATGGATTTGTGGATGTAGTCTGGGATGGAGATCTGGATCGTAGGAGATCTACAAGCAGGTATGTGTTTAATTTATTTGGAGGAGAAATCAGTTGGATGAGAAAAAGACAGGCTGTAGTGGAACTTTCAACTATAGAAGCTGAATATATGGCAGCCACTCATGCAAGTAAGGAAGCAGTATGGTTACAAAGATTGTGTTCAGGTATTGGGTTGGTGAAACAAGTTGTAAGGATATATTGTGATAGTTAGGGTGCAATTTTTCTGGCAAAGAACTCGAATTATCATTCAAAGACAAAGCATATTGATATTCAATATCACTTTGTGAGAGACATGGTTGAAGAAAAGAAAGTGTTGCTGATGAAGGTTGTGATCTGAAAAAGATCTTTTAAAGACTTGGTTGAGTTTTGAGTATGTGTTAAATTACCATTCAAAGACTTAAATAAGGAAGGAGATCTTAACGAAAGAATGTTTCAACCATCATAAAGAATACATAACTGAAAGTAAACATAAGGAACAAAAAACCATAACACCAAGATTGATAACGGATTTCGACAAGGTTGCTTATGTCTCCAAGCCTTTGTCTCAGTGGGGAAGGCTTTCTTATTAATATTCAATGCTGCAAAGTTACATCATAAATGCATCAAATGGATTAAAAACTAGTCTATCTATGTTCTTCTTGACCCTAAGAATAAAACACAACTGACGACACTGAAAAAGGTTGAACGTAGCTCCCAAAAATGGCCTCCAAATTTCACTTCCTCAATGGTTTCCCTGTGTAAAAATGGCTTAGGATTTATAATTCCTCATCATTCTATTGTTTCTGAACCTCCTCGTGTTGTCAAAAACCTATGATTCTTATAGATTTGGATTTGGGGGTCTAAATCCAACTTCCCCCTAACTATCTGGCCTCAAATTGAGCTCATATCCCCTTAAGAGGGCCCAACATCCTCAAAAATCACTAAAAACCCCCCAGTTAGGGCGCACACCCCCTTATGTGGTCATATGAGGGCCATGTGGCCTAGTGCCCAAGGGGTGCACGTCCCTTAGTTGGAAAAGGTGTGTAAGTTTAAATTTCTGAAAAGTGGGTTTTTTCTTCTAAAGTAGTAATTCTCCCTTTGTGTCTATATCATTGTGCTTAAGTCATTTGAAGAGGAAGGTCATGGGATCGAATCCCATGGAGTCAAACCATATAAATTTTACCTTTTTAAGGCCTTCACCATGGTGACATGTGGCACCCTTGGATTGGACCATGTGTCAGCCCATGGTTGGCCAATATTTTTCCACATGGACTATTAAAACTTTGACACTTGTCATCATGATGTTGAAATCACTAAGACAACTGAGAGGGGGGGGGGGGTGAATCAATTGTTACTGTTCTTAAACAAATTTATGTCAGTAAAATATTGTTACTCTTCTCCAACTGATAATCAAGATTATGCAAGACATAACCAACATAAATAGTAAACATCAATCACACACATGATAAACACAGTGACATATATTCATGAGGAAACCCATAAAGGGAGAAAACCTCTTCTTCTTAGAATGATAGGAAGTCTCTTATGTTTCTGTACATCATCTATCTTTGAGCACCAACTCAAAATTAGACTACAACCTCTTCTTTAACAAGTTGCAACTTGTGGAGAGCATCAACCCTCAAGTTTCTCTAGCACCCACTAGAAAGAAGCATATTTACTCCTTATGATCTCCAACACCAATTGGATGGAAGCACCTACTTCCACTTATACAAGAACCAACTTTCACACAAAAAACTCTTAGTTTTTCCTAGCACCACCCTGTTTTCTAGCCACAACTAGATGGAAGCTACAACTCCCAGTATTCAAGCATCAACTTGAATAACATAGGACCACAGTCCTTCCTAGCACCACCCTACCACCCTAATTATAAAAATTTTCTTGAATAATATCTTACAATGATACAGATATGTCAATGCTTACCATTTCTTCTATTTTCTACAATTCTACTCTGCTTCTGTTCTGCAATTTTGCTTTGCTTCTGTCTGTTCATACTTGACTCCAGTTGTTGTCATTTACCATATTCTATTTCTCTATTCTTCTTATGCTCTTAGGTTCTCATACATTCTTCTCTTTTCACCATTTATGCTCTGTGCCACTTTTGTCCTTCATCTTTGAATTTCTTCTCACTCTGTTCATACTATGATTTTCATTTCATACGGTTCAACTCATTTTGCAGAGAAAACAACCAACCTAACTCTATCACAACATTTTTCTTTTATACTTTCACTCATGATCCGTTACACTACGAATATCCAACGCCCAAGAACAATGATTCAATTCATATAACTGAATCGTAACTGATCAAGAAATCATGAAGTGAAACATCAACCCTTCGATCAGATTGTCAATTTAATCCACACCATTGGATTATACATGCATAGGCTTGTATCGGGCGCAAAATTCCTCTCCATGTGACCACTGTCTATGACCACACGCCAAACAAAAAGGTGCTTCGCGACTTCACACTTTGGTTATTCTGCTGTGAGTCACCCCAAATCTCCCAACTTTTGATCTCTGAAGTAGAGCTTAGCGACACTATCTCCTTCCCTTAATCTCTGCTGATGTGACCTCTTGCTATGACTTTGGGCCAAGAACTTCGGGACTTTTCATTTCACGAACTCGTGAGTTATCTCTCCTCCTTTCTCCAAAGTCCAAACTCCTGAAATCCATGTCAGATCAATAGTCCACAATCTTCTATGATTCGATGACCCAGATATCCTCTTCACACTTTGGGACTTCGTGTTTCGCGATGTCGAAAGTTAGATCAACTCCTTTCTTCCATTTCCCGATTCCTGAACTCCACTCTCGTCTGATCGACGACCTATGACATTCCTCTGATCAATGGTCCATATATCTTCTTTGTGAATCGATGACCCGCGACATTCCTTCCCTCTCTCGTCAATTCACGGTTGACATCAATGAAAACACTAACAACACACCAAACAACTTGCCAACGATCTCTGCCAACAATCTCCCCCTTTGACATTGATGGCAACTTTCTGCACTTTGAAAATTCTGCAACAACAATTCTGCAATAGTATCTTTCCTTCTCCCCCTTTGACATCGATGAAAAAGGAAACACACTCCCCCTGTCATATATGAATGGAAAAACCATAACTATATTCACCAAAAATACAACAGATATTCAATAAGTACTCCCCCTGACAAGGTGAACAAATTAGATGAAAGAAGACATGACCCCCAACTTCTGACGAAGATATTCAAATGGTGTCTTTGCTAATGGTTTAGTAAAGATATCAACTATTTGTTCTATGGAAGAAATATAATTCAGCTGAACAACTTTGTTTGTAACCTGCTCTTTGAGAAAATTATATTTAATTGGTATATGATTAGTATCGAAAAGAAGCACATGATTCTTGGATACACTAATGGCACTGGTGTTATCATAGTGAAGTGGAATGGGATTAGTATATGTTACCTTCAAATCTACAAGAGTTTGTATCATCCATAATATCTGAGTGCAACAAGTAGCAACAACAATGTACTCTGCCTCTGTAGTTGAAAAAGAAATAGATCCCTTCTTCTTACTAAGCCATGCTACTAACGAATCACCTAAGAATAATGCACCTCCAATGGTGCTCTTTCTCTCATCCAAACAATTTTCCCAATCAACATCTGAATATGTAGTTAATTGAAAATTATGATTTCGAGGATACCAAAGACCATAAGTCATTGTACCCTTCAGATATTTGAATATCCTCTTGACAACTTCTAAATGACTTTGTTTAGGAGAAGACTGATAATGACCTACCATTCCAACATCTTGCATTATATCATGACGAGATGCTATGATGTACAGAAGACTGACTATCATTGATCGATATGTTCTTTGATCAACATCAGATGAAATATCATCTTTACTGAGTTTGCAACCAACTACCATAGGTATACTAACAAGAGAGGAATCTTCCATATGGAACTTCTTCAACATCTCTTTCAAATACTTTTCTTGAGAGATAAATAACCTTGCAGAACTCTGATTGATTTGAAAACCAATAAAATATGACAGTTCTCATATCATGGACATCTCAAACTCAGTTTGCATAGAATTAGAAAACCAAACAAAAGGGTTATTAGTACATCCAAAAATAATGTTATCTACATAAACCAAAACAACAAATAAATCATCACCTTCAGACTTAATGTATAGATTACTGTCAACAATACCTTTCTTGAACCCTTTGTCCTGTAGAAAGTTTTCCATTCTATAATACTAGGCTCGTGGTGTCTGTTTTAGTCCATATAATGCCTTTTTCAACTTACAGACATAGTCAGGTTTATCCGTCAGTCAAAATCCTTCAGGTTTCTCCATATATACTTCTTCTTCTAGATCTCCATTAAGAAATGATAACTTAACATCCATTTGATATACTTTAAAGTTCTTATGACATGCATAGGCAAGAAACATTATGATGGATTCTAATCTTGCCACTGGTGCAAAGGTTTCATCAAAATCCTGTCCTTCAACTTGTGCATATCCCTTACAAACCAATCTGGCTTTATTCCTAACAATTTATACTTGTTCATTCATTTTATTCTTAAACATCCATTTGGAACCTATTACATTCTTATATGCAGGTCTATGAACAAATTCCCGAGTATTGTTCTTCTCAATCTGATCAAGATCTTCAATCATAGCTCTAATCCAATCATCATGTTTGTTGGCTTCATCAAAAGTTTTAGGTTCAATCATAGATAGGAAAGAAGTCTGAGATTGTTCCGAGTCTTTAATTAATTTCCTTCTTGTCTAAACTCCTTTATTCATATCACCAATTATCTGTTTTTCAGGATGATTCTTTCTAACAATTCTAAGAGGTGGTTTTGTTTCTGTCTGTTGATTTGAGTCTGCTTGAGTATTTGTATCTTCATATGACTTAGAGTCTTCTCTTTCTGATTCTTGGACCTGTTCATCTTCAACTTCAACTATATCCTCTGTTGTTGATTCAACACTGCTTACATCTCGTACCTGGATTTCTTCATCAACTTTTATGTCAATACAATCAACCAATTTATGCAACCTCTTATTATAGCATCTGTATCCTTTATTGTTTGTAGCATACCCTAATAAGATACCTTCATCAGCCCTGTCATCATATTTTCCAATATTTTCATCATTATTTTTGATATAACACTTACTCCCAAAGACTTTAAAATGATTGATTGAAGCAGGTCTTCCAAACCATAGTTCATGAGGAGTCTTGTCACTATGTGGCCTGAGATGAGATTTGTTAAGAATATGCACAACTGTATGAATTGCTTCTACCCAATATGTCTGAGCAATATTCCTTCCATTCATCATTGATCTTGCCATCTGCTGAACTGATCTATTCTGCCTCTCAACTACTCCATTTTGTTGTGGAGTCCTTGGAATAATATACTCTCTTTTGATCCCATGTTTATCACAAAAATATTTGAGGTCCCCTGAACTAAACTCTCCTCCTCTATCATACCTTACTGCCTTCAATCTTTTTCCTGTTTGATTCTCAGTCAGAGCCTTAAACACTTTGAATTTTTCAAATGCTTCAGATTTTTCTTTCAGAAAGGGAACCCACGTGAGTCTAGAATAATCATCAATAATCAACATGAAATAATTTTATTTTTATGTACCTTCCTTCCTTGATGGTCCACATAAATCCATATGTACTAACTGAAGAGGGTTGTCTATTGATGCAAAGTTCTTAGATTTAAACTGTGTCCGAGTAAGTTTTCCTATTTGGCAAGGTTTACATATAGAGTCATATGGATTTGATTCTTTGGAAGATATTTTACTTCCCCACTGTTTCTAAGTTTGATTATATGAAAATTTATGTGTCCAAGTCTCCTATGCCATAGCCAACTTTTATCATACTTGCTTAAGTGACATTATTCTTTTTCTTCTTTCAAAACATAGACATTTGTTTCTATTCTTATGCCTTTTGCAATCAACTGTCCTGAATTCACAGATTGTATTCTACAATCTTTAGAAGTGAAAACAACTTCACATCCTCTGTCACAAACTTGACTGACACTAAAAAGATTATTTTTCAGACCATCTACAAACAACACATCTTGAGCTTTCCCTTTTCCATTACTTAGACTTACCATTCCTTTACCTTTTATTTTTCTTGGTGCATCATTCCCAAAAGTTACATTCCCTAATTTTCTTTCACTTAGAGACCAAAACTTACTTTTGTCTCCAGTCATATGTTTGGAGCATCCATTGTCAATATACCAAGGATCCTTTTGTCTTTGAGCAGAAAGTACTAACCCACATTTATTACTTTCTTTCTTTTTCCATATTTTGACGTTTTTAGCTGAGGAATTTATTCTTGGATCAACTTTGTAATTCTTCAAATGACAATCTAAGGCTTTGTGACCAAAATTATGACAAATGTAACATTCAGGCTCATTATACAATGGATCAAAATAATTGTTACGATGTTGTCTATTCACTGACTGTTTAGTTCTATGTTGTAACCGTTGTTCATTCTGTGACCTCCTTAGTTGCATACTTCTAAACTTAATTCCACAATTTGCAACTTTATGACCAAAATTAGAGCAATAATAACAGTAACCATAGAACAAATTTTGATACCAGAGTATTGACCTTCCTCTTGAAATTGGTTGGTTTAACTTTTGTTGGCTTTGTTCCTGTTCAGAATTCAACTCATCTTTATTAACATTTGTTTGCAGAGTATGATCATAATCTAACTGTCTGCTCACTTGAAATTTGATAATCTTAGTAGATTCTTTCTTTTCTGACTGACTGCTACTTGAACCACTTTCATAACCGAGACCATTTTTTTTATCAATGAAGATCTTTGTTTACTCAGGATGCTATTCAATTCTTCCGAGGCTTTGATACTTGACAGATTTTGGTGATACAAGGCTTGAAACTTCTCCAACTCTTTTCTAGTTTTCACTACTTCTTCTTCCAGAGCTTCACATCTCACCTTCTTCTCTGCTAATTATTGTTTCAGAATATCTTCTATTTTATTTGTTTCTTCTAATTCTACTTTTAACAAAACAAAATCTTCACTTGGTTCTTTACCATTCTTTTCAAACTGCATCAAAAACTATTTTTGTTTTCTCTTCTTAAGTCTAACTCTGTCAATCTCTTCTAAAGCAACGATTAGTTCACCTTCCATATCAACCACAACTTCTTCATCATTCATGTCACTTCCCATGTATTCATCATCAAGGTCTCCTATGGCCATAAGCATAAAATAATTCACTTTATCTTCACAATATGAATTGCTATCTATGTCTTCAGAGGAGTTATCATTATTTGCACACAAACTTTTCTTTTTACTATATTTCTTAAATTTGTATTTCTTTTCATCATCAGAGTTCTGGTCTTTTTTCTTGCGAGGACACTTAGATGAAAAATGACCTATCTTTCCACAGTTGAAACATTTAAATGGAAGCTTGCCTTGGTATTTTCTTGATCCTTTCTTTAACCTTCTCACAAATTTTTCCTCAATATCATCTAATTCCAAATCAATATTATTGTCTGCTTTAAAAGATGCTTCTCTAGTGATGGATTTATCCTTACTAATCCTCATTTCATAAGCAGTCAGAGTTCCTAGGAGTTGATTAATAGGAAGAATTTTAATATCATTCATTTCTTCTATTGCAAAAACTTTTGGATTAAATCCAGGCAAAGATCTTAAAATATTCTGAACTAAAAGTGCATCTTCAATCTTCTCACCAAGACCCTTCATGGCATTCACAAGCTCCTCAACTCTTAAAAAATATTTACTAATTGTTTCATCCTCATTCATCTTTAGTTCAAATTTCAATCTATATGTCTGAATTTTGGCACCTTTTATTTTCTCATTTCCTTCATAACTTCTAATAAGTTTATCCCACATCTCTTTGGCAGATTCAAGATGCATCACCTTTACAAATTCAACTTGTTAAGAACCAAACATCAACATAGCATAGAAAAACCTCAGAAAAAGTACTCCACGCCTTGAAAAAGAGATAATTTCAGATAATAAGCCTCTTCGAGGGGGCAACCTCCTTTTACCCCACTTAAATGTTCAAGTACAAGATGATTCAAAATGTAAATGTCTCCTTGGAATATATAGGAGACTAGGAGGTATAATTACAACTAATGGCCTAAAGCCGACATAAATAAAATAACATTACTAATATAATATGGCCCAATTAAGGGGTAATGAGCCAATATTAGGGCTTAACATGCCCCTCCCCTTGAGACAAGT
>ML789671.1:146034-161821 GCA_009831015.1 Picea engelmannii
TAATCATACCTATATAATAAAAGAAAAGACAAAAAGAGAACGTTTAAACTGAAGGAGAAAATTTCATAAGAAGATATCATGTCAATCACTACGTAAAGCCCATCGATAATTTGGTCAGATCGAAATATCTGGAGAACCATTCCACCATCAAACACTGCAGAGTCTAATTGGGCCTCTATGGTGGGTTTGGTTCCTGCTATTGATTTAAAGGGATTTAGGGCCCCTCAACACCTGGTAATCATGCAAACTCAAACAACCAACTCTCAACCTACTCTGATACCACTTGATCTGAAAATGATCTTTTAAAGACTATGGTTAAGTTCATGCATGAGTTGAGTTACCATTTAGGAATTAAGAGAAGAAGATTTTAATGAAAGAATGTTGCAGACATCATGAATAATATAGAACATAAATTAAACATAAGGAACAACAAACCATAACACCAGATTGATAATGGAGTTCGACAAGGTTGCCTATGTCTCCAGGCCTTTGTCTTAGTGGGGAAGGATTTCTTATTAATCTTCAATGATACAAAGTTACATTAGAAATGAATCAAATGGATTACAAACTAGTATGGATGTGTTCTTCTCTACCTTAAGAATCCAACACAACTGACGACACTGAAAAAGTTTGAGCGTAGCTCCTGGAAATGGCCTCCAAAGTTCGCTTGCCTAATGGCCTCCCTACATAAAAATGGCTTAGGCTTTACAATTCCTCATCATTTTGTTGTTTCTGAACCTCATCATGCTTTCAAAAACCTATGATTCTTATATATTTGGATTTGGGGGTCGAAATCCAACTTCCCCCCAACTTTTTGGCCTCAGATTGGGCTCAGATCCCCTTCAAAAGGCCAAAAATCCTCAAAAATCACTAAAAATCAGCTAAAAATCCACTAATATAAGGTAAAAACCCAAAATTTGGAAAAAATATTCTTAAGATCCTAGTTAGGATGCACACCCCCTTCTGTGGTAATATGAGGGCCATGTGGCCTAGTTCCCAAGGGGAACACCTCACTTAGCTAGAAAAGGTGCTTAAGTTTAAATTTCTGAAAAGTGTTTTTTTTTTCTAAAGTAGTAATTCACCCTTTATGGCTAGCTCATTGTGCTTAAGTCATTTGAAGAGGCAGGTCATGGGATTGAATCCCATGGAGTCAAACAATATAAATTTTATCTTTTTAAGGCCTTCGCCATGGTGACATGTGGCACCCTTGGATTGGATCATTTGTCAGCCCATGGTTGGCCAATCTTTTGCCACATGGACTATCAAAACTTTGACACTTGTCATCATGAACCCTTGCCACTTCTCATAACCTAGTGATACCACATGTCGTCACTTGATGGATGCCACTTGTCGAATTTAGAGGCTGCCACTTGTTGTAATCTGAAGTTTCCATGTATCACATGCTGAATATACCACATGTCCCTTTGCCTTTTTGTCAGAGAAGACCAAATTTTCCAACTGCCATAACTTTCTCATAGGATGTCCATTTTTCGATCCGTTTGTGCCACCGAAAAGATTACGATGAGAACTTCACGATAATGTCATTTTCTTGAGAAGTTTAGAATTTTAATTTTTGAGCATTTCAGGATCCATTTTGGATCAGGTGGACACTTTGAAGAATGTTGCAGATTCACTAAAAAAATATGTGAGCACTAAAATTTCTCTCGGTGTAGAGGATCCATAGGCATTGCTTCCATGGATTGTTGACTATGTAACCTTGTAACCCCCTGTATTCAAAGAAAACAACAAGTGGGAGAATGTTGGGTATGTGTTATATTCTTTACATGACTAGCTTTAGTGGATGCTACATTGCGCCTGGCACGCAAGGGGGTTTGAGGGTTTTTTTTTTTTGCCTCAGGAAATGTGTCACATTTTTGCCTCGTTTTTTGTATCACCTTGATTTTTGTGTCCATTGTTGGGTAATTTTTTGGCACATGGTTTTTTCCGATGGTTTTCTATTTCTGGTTAAGGAATTAGGGTTGCTGACTAATCCATGTCATTGGTTTAGGGTTTTGGATGCTGCTAGCTCCTATATGTATATTGTATTGTAAACAATGTATCACTATGAATGAATATAGAATGTGCTGGTTTTTCTGGTTTGGGTTTCCAGGGGAAAAATCTCTGTGTAATGTGTGTATTTTCCATTATATCTTTTCTGTTATTTTATTGAAAATCTATTTGCAGTAAAATATTTTACAAGGTTGAAATCTACAGAGGGAACATTGGAGAGGTGGAACTATACTTTTATAATGTTAATGTTTTAGATTAGAATAAATTCCAGCAATGGGATATGGGAATTTTTAGGGAAGTAAGTATGAGACCTATTTATGTGGAGCGTCTCCTAAATTACACTAATATTTTATTCTCTAAGATTAACTTGATTTCATATTTCGACATCCAATGGATATGGAGAAAATTCAACCATTAGAAAGAATATCTCTCGAAAATAAATGGTCATTTTCATAATTTGTCCTAGCTGAAGAAGTTGTGCTTGTTTCTTCTGATAGATGTGTATAAGCAACACACTCATATGGGAAAGATCAGGTCATTTAATCAGTTAATATTAACTAGAACTTCATGCTTAGTAAATCTTCTCAAGTTGACAAAGAAACTAGAAAACCTCACCACCTCATCATATTTCGACAACCTATGTTTTTGCAATCTCAATGTCATCATAAATTTTCATTTTGATTGGAGACCTCAGTTTTCTAAGCAATACCCAATCATTTCATGAGCACAGATCACGGTCCCAAACATTGTTTGTTTTGGATTCCTTGAGCAAGCAATCATAACTCATGATATGATGATCATCTAGTGATATGAGGATCATATATTTTTTCATGTTTTCTTTGTATGCATCCGATTCTTATTTTCCAATGGAAAATCCTTCATGAGCAACACGATCTCATATTTGTACCATCCACCGTTTAGGGATTTGCATTCTGGCATTTCCTAATATTTCTAGTCTAGTTTCCCATCTGAAAACTTTGCTAAATATCTCACTGTCTTTTTTAGTTCCAAACCATCCCCATTTGCTACTACTATAATACAATGTGTGATGAAATTTACAAAAACATAAAAGGCACCTCAACAAATAGCCTTGAGAAGGCCATAGCTTTGTTTTCCATTCCATATAGAACCAAGCCTAAAATAAATATAAATATGCAGCCATTTCATATCATACCTCTCCATTTTGGGAGGATAATTTTGTTCCCCAAAAGCTTATTGTATGTAGGATATGAAGAAAATGTTCCTCGACGTTTTCTTTGGCATGCCAATTTTTCTTTCTTGGTAGTTGTCCTTTTAACCCAATTTGCCAAAGTTCCAAAGTTCCAAAGTTCTTGTTTACCACTTATGGTTATTTTGGTCTTCTTTTGCAAAGTCTAAAATAAATGGATACTCTTTATGTGCATCCATTGCTAAGTTTTCTATAAAAGTTAAGACTTTCCCCTTATTTTCTTCATCAAGCAAGGATGGATAATAAAGTTTTAGATTTTCAACAATAAATATTCATGTATTGAGATAGACGAAGCTTGACGGTGTTGTTGTCTATGTGTTCTAACACTTCAAAATGCTTGTACCTCAAGGACTTGATTTTATTTAACAAACCCTACAACCATTCTATTTTTCATGTGATTACATCAACTCTCTTGAACCTATAAATGGATCTACTGTGTTAATGAATTTTTTTCCTTCAGCCCATCGGGTTAGGTCGAACAATGGACGTCCCATTCTGGAAGAAATTGTCTTCCATTATAGGGGCCTCACTGTAACGATCCCCCCGACCATCCTGAGGTTGGGGTATGCCACTCCAGAGCAACCACTCATGCTATGACGCCAGTTGGTAACATTCTCAGCCATCAGGCTGGGAACATGCTACTCTACGGAACACTTTCGTTCCATACAGTAGCATACCTAGTAGTCAAATAAGCAATGCCACCTAAATTTACTCTTTAGACTGCATGCAACTAAAACATATACATACAACACTCTCGTGGAATCTTTACATCTAAACATGACACACAATTACTTTCTGTAACATACGACTTTTATATTAAAATAACAGTAATTACCGATATGAATCATTTACAAGAAATTACCCATAAGCACACAAGCAATCATAGTCACATATGTAACATAGGCATGTAAATAACAAAACAACATATCCATATATTACACAATTGGTACTTATCTTAGAAAGACTGTCACCAACTGCTTACAGACCGCCCATGAACCTCCCAACCATAGACTACACTGTTCATCACTCTCAACAGTGAGTCACCCCCGAGCTGGGACTGAACTCCACCCAGGGTAAAGGGATTCCTATCCAGGCTAAGGCTCATGGACAATAGGAAAGACTCTGTCTCAGGTGCTCACTCAACTAACAACCTACAACCTCTCATTCCCCACATGCCTGTCCCACCCAAGGAAGTGTGCCCCTTCTCTGCTCAATAGTCCTTCGGTTTCCCCCCTTCCCTTCCAGGGCTTCAACAAGAGGCCATACCGAAAGTATCAGAGTGTTGTAGCTGTAGTTTAGCACCTACGGAAATCAATCCCAAACAATTCTCTCACCCAGAGAACTCCTAATGGGCCTTACAACCCGCTTCTTCAATCCCGCTCCAAGCTAACCAGGTACACCAACCAAAAAGGATGAGGAAACAGGCTTCCGAAAGATGACATGGCTGTCTCAAGGATAACATAATGTATGAGTGAAAATGGTCATGGAGTCATTGACTGGATAACTGAGTGTGTTTTGGAATCACCGTGAACTATTTGTCAAAAGAAATCATCCTCTGCCTGCTGGTTCTCGCCCCCCTTTTCCCATTCGTAAGTCTCTGTGTAAAAATCCCCCTTGAGCTAAGTTTCCCCACGATATGAATGCATGTCCCCAACTTGACACTTGTCATATCGGAAGTTACTTTTGTCCACTTGTCCCCAACTTTAGAACTTAGGATAAACTAATTATCCATACTTTATGCTTTAGGAAATATTAATATAATATTCCTTGACTTTTGGCCCTCCCTTTCCCTAACTGGTGAAGTTCAGTCCCCCATCTCTTTTATCGTGGTCGGTGTGCGTGCAGTGATGTATTTTATATTAATCATGAGTCAAGTACAAAGTAGGCACTCTAGCCTTTAACATCTAGGCACACTGGCCTAATTCCAAGACACAAGAATTCCAACTTATAATACTGGCTCACCAGCCTATAATGCATATTATATACACAAAGGTTCACTGACCTTAATATTGCACGCACTTAGTTACTGCGAGCGGTATTCATAAATGTATACATTACATCACTTTACTGCGCAGTATATGCGCGCACCATGCCATGAAAGGTGTATTACAAAAATGATGTCTAAACAACTCACTAGCTTAAATATACTTGGATTATATTTACATTTGGGTTCGACTGAGGGATTTACAATCCCCTCCCCTTATTTATGCACTGACCTCAGTGCATCATGTACCCATATACAACAAAATTCTTAAAATTCTTCAAAAATATGCGGGTATTCTGTCCGCATTGCATCCTCATGCTCCCAAGTAGCGTCTTTAGGTCTGTACCAGGTCCATTGTATCTTTACAAGCCCTATGGATTGATTCCATAGTTGTTTGATTTTTTGATCCAGGATGCGCACCAGATGCACTTGGAAAGCACCTTCTTGCTCCACCTGAATAACATTCCAATCAATAACATGATTAACATCATGTATATATTTCTTTAGAAATGATACATGGAAGTCATTATGAACAAACATAGATGCAGGAAATGCAATCATCTAAGAAACTGGACCAATCCTCTCTAGGATTTCAAATGGTCCACAAAATCTGGCTGCCAACTTGGCGCAGCTTCCCAACTTCAGAGAAATCCTGTTAGATTTTACTTTCAGGAAAACATGATCACCCACTTTGAATTCTCTGTGGATTATGTTTTTATCAACATAACTTTTCTGTCTATCTTGGGAAGTTTTCAAATTCTGCTTAATTTTTGACATCTGGTCCTCCATCTCCTTGAGGAACTCTAGCCCGACTATTGTTCTATCACCTGGATTATCCCAGCTTACTGGAGTATTTCACCTTCTGCTGTAAAGTGCTTCAAATGGGCTCATTTTCAGTGATGCCTGATACCCATTATTATAAGCGAATTCTACTAAATGTAGGTAGTCTTCCCATTTTGATGGTTTGTCCATCACATACATTCTCAACATATCTTCTATCACCTTGTTCACTCTTTCTGTCTGTCCATCAGAATCAGGATGGTAAGATGTACTAAAGTTCAGATTCATTCTGAATCCTTTGAACAATCCTTTCTAGAAATTCGAGGTGAATGTCGGGTCTTTGTCAGACACAATCATTTTAGGAATTCCATGCAATCGTGCCACATCCCTCATGAAAATATCCACGACATGTGCTGCCTTGTGAGTAGTTTTTAGTGGAATGAAATGGGCAGCTTTTGTAAGCTTGTCCACCACTACCATAATCGAATCATGTATCTTTCCTGTTCTGGGAAATCCCATAATAAAATCCATTGTCACCACTTCCCACTTCCATTCAGGAATGGTCAAAGGTTGCAGCAATCCTGTTGGGTGCCTATGCTCCGTTTTAACTTTCTGGCATTCCATACACCTAGTGATGTATTCTACTATTTCTCTCTTCATACCTGGCCAAAAGTATTGACTCTTGACCTCTGTTACGATTTTTTGATATCTGGGGTGCCCTGCATAAGGAGCATTATGCATCTCACACAAAATTATATGTTTCAAGTCCTAGACATTTGGTACAAAAATTTTGTTCTTGTGCAACAATATTCCATCTACTCCCAACTTATAAATATCCATCTTCCGAAGTATCTTACCCTGTTGTAGCATTTCTACCAATTCTCTGTACTGCAGATATGTATTTGCAGCCTCTAGAATTTTTCTTTTAACATCAATTTGGTACATGCTGATGGTTGTAGCACATAGTTCATGCACACTCCTGCTGAGTGCATCAGCCACTTTATTTTCTTTCCCTTTGATATGCTTTATATGAAAGTTATATTCGCTTAGAAATTCTAACCATTTGCTTTGTCTAGCATTTAGATTTGGCTGATCAAATAAATATTTCAAACCATTGTGGTCTGTTCTTAGCTCAAACCTCTTTCCCATGAGGTAGTGACTCCATTTCCTCAGGGCATGCACGATGGCTGCCAACTCCAAATCATGAGTGGCATAGTTTCTTTCATTCTCCTTTAACTTACTTGATTCATAACATATCACAAATCCATCTTGACTGAGGACTCCACCCAGTCCTTCATTACATGCATTTGTGCATACAATGAAATTTTCATTTGGGTCTACGATCCTTAGTATTGGAGCACTTGTCAATAATTGTTTCAAATGTTGGAAAATCCTTTCACAGTCCATCATCCACTGAAACTTCATACCTTTCCTTTGCAAGGAAGTGATTGGGTGTGCTATCTTCAATAATCCTCCAATGAATCTCCTGTAGTATCCTGCAAGTCCCATGAAAGATCTGACCTCTGTCACATTCTTTGGTGCTAACCATTCTCTAATGGTTGCTAGCTTCTCAAGGTCCACTGCTATCCCATCTTTTGAGATGATATACCCCAAATAATGAATTTGTTTATGATAAAATGAGCACTTGCTCAATTTTGCATACAACTGATGTTCCCTTAATACTTGCAACACCATCCTAAAATGATGTTCATGCTCTTCCTCTGAATTGGAATATATAAGAATGTCATCCAAAAAGACAATGACAAACTTGTCCAAATACTCTCAGAAAACACCATTCATTAATCACATGAAAACAACTGGTGCATTTGACAATCCAAACGGTACCACCATGAACTCATAATGACCCTACCTTGTCCTGAAGGAGGTCTTGCTAATATATTCTTCTTTAATTCTTACCTGATGGTATCCATATCTGAGATCTATCTTTGAAAATATCCTTGCATCCTTCAATTGATCTAAGAGGTCATCAATCCTTGGTAGAGGATATTTGTTCTTAACAGTCACTTTACTCAATTGTCTGAAGTCAATGCACAATCTTAATGTTCCATATTTCTTTTTCACAAACAAGACTGGGGAACACCAAGGTGATACACTTGGGCATATATACCCCTTCTTCAGAAGTTCTTCAAGCTGCATTTGTAACTCCAATTCTAGTGTACTCATCCTGTAAGGAGTCTTTGATACTGGTGCTGCTCCAGGCATCAAATCTATAGAGAAATCAATGTATCTCCTTGGGGCTAGTCCTGGTACTCCCTTGAATACATCTTCAAACTCTTTCAGGACTGCATAATTCTCCAAATTTGGCACCTTGTCTTTAGGTGTCTCCTCCATATGAGCTACAAATATTTGACATCCTCTTCTATAACATTTCTTCAGCTATAATGCTGAAATTTCTCTAATGGTTATTGCCTTGGGAATTCCCTGCACTTTCCTTTGGTTCCCTTCTTCATCCAAGCAAGTGAACGCTTTGTTATGACAACCAATAGAGCATGATGTGGGTCCAACCAATCCATCCCAATTAAACAGTCATAGGAACCTAAGGGTAAGATGTTCAAATCTTCCCTGGTATTTAGTCCATTCATGTCTATGAGGCAGGACTTAACCATCTCATTAACTTTTCTTTTGGCTCCTATAGCCAGTTGCACCAACCAGGATTTCCCATGCTTGCTTCTTGGTAAATGCAAAATTTCCACCATCTTTGGGTCTATATAAATATGGCTAGCTCCTGAATCAATTAAAATAGCAAGGGTTTGGTTGTTGATCATACCTTCCACTTCAATCATGTGGGACTAATACTCTGCTTTCTTGTTGTCCAGGGATGCATAAATCCTTGGCACATTTCTGCCCATGTCCTCTACTGTCTCAGCTTGTTGTACATTGTGAACAGTCCTACCTTTTTCGCCTCTGTGATGACAATCTATGAACCTATGGTCTCCTTTACAACCCCAACATTGCATAGGTGGCTGTCTTGGCCCTTGAATCCCTATGTCAATCACTCTAGTTTCCTTATGCGTTTGCTGCCATTGTGGATTATTTTTGAAGAATGGTGGCTTAGCTCCCTTCTTCCTCTGATCCATCTTGAATTTCTTATTGTCTTCCCAAGCCTTTTGGAAAGCTGGTCTTGCTTTTAGCTGGTCATATACGCATTTATCTCTCCTTATGGTCTCTTCTAATGTCTTGGGATCATCATACTGTATTTTGTCACTGATGAACGCTGGAAATCCACTTAAGTACCATTGAATCTTGACTGTCTCATCCTTAATGAAAGATACATACTTCAACAGTTCTAGAAACCTTCTCTCATATTCATCTATGGTCGTACTTCCAAGCTTAAGTTCAAAGAACTCTTTCATTTTCTTGTCATAGTATCTCCTGGTCAAGTATTTCTTCTCAAAATACTTCTTGAATTCTCTTCAAGTAACACTTTTCTCTACAATGTGTTGTACCTGCACAAGTTGATCCCACCACATGGAGGCCTTTCCTTTGAGTTGATATATAGTGATTCTACCTTCAGCATGGGAATAATAATTATGCAATTGAAAATACTTCATCATGCCTAGCAACCATGTTTTGGCATCTTCATCCTTCTTGTGCTCACCATCAAATGTAGGAGGTTTGATTTTGTTCATTTCTCCTCACAGCTCATCTACCCCAGATCTCTTATACCTTCTGATAGGAGATAGACATGATTTGTTGCCTGCTCTCTTATGGGAATGCCTATGGGGATGATGGTGATGTCTACTAGCACTTTTTACTTCTCCTTTCTCCTCTGAAGATTTGTGACTCTCAGATCTACTTGAGTTACTCTCCTTAACCAATTTCTTCTCTATTTTGTTCAAACCTTCCAATAACTTCATGTTGAAGTCATCCTACTGCTCTTTGGCTTTCATAAGCTTTTCATTATCATCTTTATGTCTTTGGACATCATTGTGAAAATTATTAATGGTCTCAACCGTATTCATATCTTCATTCCTTTCTTCTCCATGTTCGTTGGAGTTCATTCCTTCCATGCCCAAACAGACATCCATCCCTCTACTCTTTTCTGGATGACTGTAATTCCCCTGTGCCTCTTCCATTCCTACGGACTCTGCACTGGTCTGACCTGACCGAGTTGTTGTTAATTCTGAAAAAACGTGCAACCATCAAAACTAATCAAACTAACCAATCAACAATTCATGAGAATATGCACCATTTCGATTCAACATAAACATCAACATTATCACTCCCGGTTTCCTGGTGTTATCACCACGAAAATTCTAGATAAGACCCAAGTCTCGAGAATGTTGATGCGCAGTGTCTTCCGAGATACACTTGCGCAAGAAGGTGGTATTGTCGAAACCACTTTCGCCAAGATGCGGTATCACGTGTCTCAACATGTCAAATCCACCACTCATGTAGCGGGCAACGACTAGTCAGATCACCCTGCTCCATTCATTCAGTACTTCGCAACCATGTGATGTCAGCTGAACGTCGCCATGTAACGAACTCAAAAGCTAATCATTTGAAATGGATTGGCCGATCATGGCAACCCAATACTCCTTGTATGTAATCTGCCTGCGCTTCATAAATGGAGTTCTATAATTACCACTCCCCAAGTATGAAGATATCTGTGTATCCATAACCGTATTAATATTCAATATGTTCAACTTCTTGCTCTCTATAAAGATGAATTTCAGTATCCCCAACCTGGGATACATGGACAAAGCTAAGTCGAGTGAGACTGGTTATTCGAGCAACATGCTAGGATTTCTTGCGAATAAGGAGGAAAGGGTCCTCACGCACCTTCTAGCAACTAAGTTCCACATAGATCCGGTTATAGACTCACGATTAGAGGTCAAACTAAATCCCACTATAAAGGATTTAGTCATCAACATGCCAGCCGCTAAGAAGAAAAGGAGTAAGTGGCATAAGAAGGAGGAATCTACGGTTAAAGCGGCCGAAAGTGTTGGAGAAAATCAATCAGACTGGTTAAACTCCTCTTTAAAGGTGGAGATTGCTAAGCTAAAGTAAGTCTTCAACTAAAATAAGCATGTCTCAATGAATTTTGAACAGCCGGTAACAGAGTTAAAGAGTACAAGATATGATAGGCATGTTCTTCAACGACCCTTTTTACAATAGGCTAATTGTTGTCATCACCCTTTTGTAATTTTGTGATTAACATGATTATATAAATACAGAAACGGATTTTTAAACTGTTTTATTACAATTTCTATTTGGTGATGTTATGACTCTTGTTTTCTTTTATAATAGTTTTTCTTGTAATATTATATTTTATTTTCATCTGTCTAAATCAGAGGAAATTAAATTCAAAATTAATGCTTCAATGCGGTTATGTGTTTATTTTTCTTTTATTATTATGCAATTTAAACTCAGACTCCTCGCCTTCCAAGTGACTTCGCGCGCATTAACTTGACCTGTTCATTTATATTATCGTGCATATCAATATTACAAGGTAAACGCTTCTCTGTGCACCTAAATCTACTGTGCATTTCTTCTTTGTCATACCGACTACTTACGCGCACTATTCTGGTTTTGTGCACCAATATCCACTGCTCACAGTTTCACTACTATGCACTGATATTCCACATGCATTTTCGTCCTATGCATGCACCATGTCAAGTTTAACATACTCCTTCACACTCAAATATCTGCGCATACTACTGAATACACCGTTGCAAAACAACTTATACTCATACTTATGCATGTACCAACAAAAATCCTCTACGTTAAGAAATACTTGCGCACCCATGTGCACCTTACTATGTGTGTGCTTACCGCGCAAGGCTAATTTTAGCGTGTGCATCTACACATAATAATATTTCACGCGGCACCACAATTTACTGCGCACACTGGCACGCCACGGTTTCCTGCACGGTACCAAATTTACCATGCGTGCTAGTACGCCAACCTTTTCCAAGGACACTTTATGACTCTAATTCTGGTCACTTCGAAGTTACTTTTCTGTGAATATTCACTTCGATTGCACCCTTCTGGTCCATCCAAGATCAGTTTTGAACCAAGGCTCTGATACCATATTGTAACGATCCCCTCGACCATATTGAGGCCGGGGTACACCACTCCAGAGCAACCACTCATGCTCTGACACCAGTCGGTAACATTCCCAGCCATTAGGCGGGGAACATGCTACTCTAGGGAACACTTTTGTTCCCATACTGCAAAACATACAGTAGCATACCTAGTAGTCAACTAAGCAATGCCACCAAAATTTACTCTTTAGAATACATGCAACTAAAACATATACATACAACATGGTTGCAGAATCTTTACATCTAAACATGACAAACAATTACTTTCTGTAACATACGACTTTTATATTAAAATAACAGTAATTACCAATATGCATCATTTACAGGAAATTACTCATAAGCACATAAGCAATCATAGTCACATATGTAACATAGGCATGAAAATAACAAACCAACATATCCATATATTACACAATTGGTACTTATCTTAGAAAGAATATCACTAATTGCTTACAGACCGTCCACGGACCTCCCAGCCATAGACTAAACTGTTCATCACTCTCAATAGTGAATCACTCCCGAGCTAGGATTGAACTCCACCCAGGGTAAAGGGATTCCTATCCAGGCTAAGGCTCATGGACAACAGTAAAGACTCTATCTCAGGTGCTCACTCAACTAACAACCTAAAACATCTCATTCCCCACATGCCTGTCCCACCCAAGGAAGTGTGCCCCTTCTCTGCTCAACAGTCCCTCGGTTGCCCCACTTCCCTTCCAGGGCTTCAGCAACAGGCCAGACCGGAAGTCTAAGAGTGTTATAGCTGCAGTTTAGCACCTATAGAAATGAATCCCCAACAATTCTCTCACCCAGAGAACTGCTCACGAGCCTGAAAACCCGCTTCTTCAATCTCGCTCCAAGCTAACCAGGTACACCAACCAAAAAGGATGAGGAAACAGGCTTCTGAAAGATTACATGGCTGCCTCAAGGATAACAGAATGTATGATTGAAAATGGTCATGGAGTCATTAAATGGATAACTGAGTGTGTTTTGGAATCATTGTGAACTCTCTGTCAAAATAAATCATCCTCTACCTGCTCGTTCCCCCCCCCCCCCNACTAATTATCCATACTTTATGTTTTAGGAAATATTAATATAATATTCCTTGACTTTTGGCCCTCGCTTTCCCTAACTGGTGAAGTTCAGTCCCCCATCTCTTTTATCCTGGTTGGTCTGTGCAGAGTGACGTATTTTATATTAATCATGAGTCAAGTACAAAGTAAGCGCTCTAGCCTTTAACATCTAAGCACGCTGGCCTAGTTCCAAGACATAAGCATTTCGACTTATAATACTGGCTCACCAGCCTATAATGCATATTATATATAAAAAGGTTCGCTGACCTCTCAAAAGTTTCACCAATGTCATGTTCACCACCTTTGTTTTCTCATATGTTTGTGAATAGAAGGTTGTATATATCTTAAAATTTGTATCCATATTATCCCATAAGGTTGTCTAAAAATCCATGTGAGAAATAATGCTCCTTGGTATCCCAATGTGCACCCAAATTGGTGCAAAGAGTAAGCTTGTTGCTTCTATTCCTTTGATGGTTTATTTACAAGGAATCAAGATACACATTTTATTAAATCTATTACCAAAAAGATATAGTCATTTCATATTCCCATTGTAATACCTAGAGTGACATGGGGCACCTCTGTCGCACCGACGCAGTTGGGAAATTTGGATGACCAAGACACCTTGGCCCAAAGGGAAGGCACACATTTTGTGGTTTCCTTAGCAAGGAGGTGTAGATAGACTGCCTTGGGTGCCCCTATGGATAGACTGAGCACTCCACACAGGGACTATAGAGACTTGAGCGCTCCTGTTGATAGAAAGAGCACTGTAGATGAATCGAGTTGGACACACCAAGAAGTGGGGCAGACTTGGATAGAGACTTGAGGAGTTGGAGTGCCAAGACTTATATGGACCGCTTGAGTTGGAAAATATGTACTTAGGGATTGTGATGGGTGGTCAAGGTTCCTTTAGGCACAAGTTTTCACGGATCACATTTGCAGACACACTTGTTGGGTGCAATCCCTTGGGCACACATTCCTTGGGTATGACTTGTGAATGATGATACTACAGACACGTGGGCCTTGGGCACACTTGGGCATAGACAATTAGATGACTTGGGAATAGATGAAATGAATCGTGGATGGGGTGACCTAGGCATGAATGACTAGGATGACCATATGATGAGGCACACTTGGGGTGACTCATGTGGAACAACGCGTGTGATAGATGAGCTGACTTGAGAACAATCCATGTGACATGACTTGCCAAGTGTTAGGAAAAGTGCATAGGAGTATGGAGAGTCCACGCCAAGCCAAGGCATTAAGCAAGGAGGCAAGAAGAAATTAAGATGAAGAGTCAACAAAGGGATTTGTGGTGGTATGTTCCGAGGCTCAACATTGTAGGTCACCCAAGTTGTCTTGGTGACCAAAATTGTGAACATGACCTATAGGAGGAAGCCCTGTGGATCCGACAGGGGTTGATTGGTGCATGTTTTGTGGGGTTGTCTAGGAGGAGGCAATTCTCCTTGGAATTTATCATACTGTTGTAATTGAGTTGCGGTTGTGACTGAGCTCCCCTCTTTGTATCTTGTATCATATGTAACATTCTTATACATGTATGAATAAGGGTGGTAGGCACTTATCTTGAGTGCCTCCCGTCCCCATATCTTTTGTACTTGTGCAGATGTTCAATGTGTTTGTATGTTCATTTCCTTTACATACTTGTGATTTGGCTAAGTTTAGTATTGTTGCGAAACGTTTGAGGCCATAGTTGGACGTGTGCCTAGTGTACTTGTTGGGTAACTGTTGATCTAAAAGACTGTTTTATGGTTTTAAGGTCAACTTCACAAGGATATAAATCCCCTTGCGTTTTTAGAGAGGTGGTACTCCTCTTGTCCTTATAATTCCATGAAATAGAATAAAATAAAGTCTAAGAAGGACCAGAGTTAAAATTTACATTCACATTCAAAAGAAGAAAAACACCTAAGATTGGGACTAGGTGTTTTAAAAGAAACTCGTATGTACAATATTTTCAACATAAATAGATACGATGCACACAAAAGATAAGGGACTAATATATCCATCACAAAATTCATCATAATAGTGAACAATATCTACAAATAGAGAGAACAAAAAATAGACCGAAATTAGAAGAGAACTTTAAATTATCATTCCATAAAGCACCAAAAAGATTATGTTGGATAAAACATTTGGAAACTCAAGTTTTAGATCAAAATATTTGAGAATATAGTAATGTAATAGTATCTCTCTTGGAGTCTCAAAATAATAATAAGTATTTAAATACAAAGGTAAATGTATTTAATGAAAATAAAATGGATTCACCCTTCAAATAGGACTGGGATAGGGATCCCGCAGACCATAAAGTGAAAAGATGATCCAGGAGGATCTAAGGAATGCTCACATAGGTGTTGGGTATGTGTTATATTATTTGCAGGAGACAGAGTGTTTGAGTGTCTGCGCTGGGCGCGCAGGGGTTCGGGGGCAGCGCCCCCGAATTTTTTTTTTCCAAGCCGACATATTTCCGGGACCACATGATATTAGGTGGTTTTTCGGCACATGTTTTTTTGCCGATGGTTTTCTATTTCCAGTTAAGGAATTAGGGTTTTGGACTAATCCAGGTCATTGGGTTAGGGTTTTGGATGCCGCTGGCTCCTATATGTATATTGTATTGTAAACAATGTAACACAAT
>ML789671.1:164914-201140 GCA_009831015.1 Picea engelmannii
TTGATTTATTTGGTCTTATATGTGGATGACATGTTGCTGATAGGAAACAACAAGGAGATTATCCAGGATGTGAAAACTCAGTTGTCCTCTAAATTCGACATGAAGGACCTTGGTGCTTCAAATTTCATTTTGGGCATGGAAATAAAAAGAGATCGAAAAAGGAGGAAACTCTGGTTAAATCAGAGAAAATAAGTCGAGACAATATTGCAGAGGTTTAATATGCAGGAATGTAAACCGGTCAAGGTTCCTATTCCCGTTGGTGTAAAGTTATCTGCGGATCAGTGTCCCAAGGCACATGAATAAGAGGAGGACATGTCTCGTGTTCCATATGCGAGTGCAGTTGGCAGTTTGATGTATGCAATGGTCTGTACTAGACCAGACATTGCACATGCAGTGGGAGTTTTGAACAGGTATATGTCAAAACCAGGGAAGGAGCATTGGACAACAGTAAAAAGGGTTTTCAGGTATTTGCGTGGCACTGCTAGCTACGGATTGTGCTACGAAGGAAGACCGGGATTGGACAGAGTGGTTGATATACATGGATTTTTGGATGCAGACTGGGCTGGAGATTTGGATCGTAGGAGATCCACAAGCGGGTATGTGTTTAACCTGTTTGGAGGAGCAATAAGTTGGATGAGCAAAAGATAGGTTGTAGTGGCACTTTCAACTTCAGAATCTGAATACATGGCAACCACTCATGCAAGTAAGGAAGAAGTATGGTTACAAAGATTGTGTTCAGGTATTGGATTGGTACAAGAAGATGTAAGGATAGAGTGTGACAGTCAGAGTGCAATTTTCTTGGCAAAGAACCCTGCTTATCATTCAAAAACAAAGCACATTGATGTTCAATATCACTTTGTGAGAGACATGATTGAAGAAAACAAAGTATCACTGATGAAGGTAGACACCTTGAAGAATGTTGCAGATTCATTAACAAAATCTATGAGCACTGAGAATTTCTCTTGGTGTAGAGGATCCATGGGCATTGTTGACTATGTAACCCTGTAACCCCCTGTGTGCAAAGAAAACAACAAGTGGGAGAATGTTGGGTATGTGTTATATTCTTTGCACGAGACAGAGTGTTTGAGCGTTTGCGTCGGGCGCGCAGTGGGGTTAGAGGGGGGCGGAGCCCCCCGCGCGGGGGTTCGGGGGCAGCGCCCCCGAATTTTTTTTTTTCGGGCCGACATATTTCCGGGACCACATGATATTAGGTGGTTTTTCAGCACATGGTTTTTTGCCGATGGTTTTCTATTTCCGGTTAAGGAATTAGGGTTTTGGACTAATCCAGGTCATTGGGTTAGGGTTTTGGATGCCGCTGGCTCCTATATGTATATTGTATTGTAAACAATGTAACACAATGTATCAATATAATATATGCTGGTTTTCCCGGTTTGGGTTTCCAGGTGAAAAATCTCTGTGTTATGTTTGTATTTGCCATTGTATCTTTTCTGTTCTTTTCTGAATATCAGTTTGCAGTAGATATTGTACAAGGTTAGAATTTACAATAGGTCCAGGAGGATCCATAAAAGATCAAAATTCAAATATCCCAAGTTCTCTTGAAAATGTCATCAATGTGTATAGCTCGACGATATCTTTCCAACGGTGTAAAAATTACCTCAATCAGAGTTCATATGCAAGAGATATGGCCGGTCAAAGTTCAAGTCAACCAAGTCACAATCAAAGGAGTCAAGGTGACACGTGTTACCACTGCAAGGTGTTGAGATCAATTCCTGCTTCTAACTTTTCCCTCCCCTTTCTATTTTCCCAACTTCTTTTTCCATTTCTTTTCCCTCTTCTATACCTACCCTCATCCCCCTTTTCTTTTCTCCCTTCTCTTTTCCCTTTCTAGTTACAATACTTAGACGATTTTAAAAAATGACGCATTTGTGGGTTGGCGAACTTGTGGATATTCACCTCCATCCATATTCCCATATCATGAGTTCGACTGATCTCTATGTTATTATGTACTTAACCATTTTTTCAATCGCGGGTTCATGGGTTCAAGCTTTCATATTCCAAGTTCCGTGATATCCATTTTGCACCCAAAGATTCGTGATCTACATTATGATCGTCAGACTTGTTGCGGGTACCAATATCCTAAGTATCTCATTTATCCTATTGAGTTTGATCGACCGCAGTGAAACACTTAGACTATTTTCGATCATTTGCAACCACGAGTTGGCAAGTTCACAAAATTTCCCAAATCCTAATTTCTCCTGTCCATCCCCACCACCTTCGTTCTTTTCCCAATACACATTTAGTATGGTTTAATGCTAATAACTCATCATGCGGTTTCCATAAAGATCATCATTAATAAGCGAAGGGCTCAAGGAGATTTCCCATTAAACCACATTAAAGAACAATTTACCAAAGATTATAATATTATTATCTATCTCAAGAGTTCATTTCAAGTATTATCTGGTTAAAAGAACACTCTCGTCAACCTATTCCAGCAACAACTTGATAACAATTATGAGATGATACATTGAATATTTTTGGGAGTGAAGACCAGAACTTTCAGTGGTCCAGAGCGTATTCATACTATTCATCTCCTTCTACTAAAAAAGAAGTGATATGGACATCCAAAATTTCTCGTGCAAGGTGTGTCCTTGAGGTTTTCAACTGCAAGGAACTGGTTTCATGGTAAGTTGAGAAATACATATCGGGTTAGCGAATCATACAACTACATGATAGTTCCCCCATCTCTCTTTCAGTGCAAGTGTTTCGTAAGATGTTGAATCTCCCTGAGACAACATTTACCTTCAAAGGAGAGGATTGCAGGGATTTCCTAAAAAATCATGACAACGACTTGGACCTCTTGCCTGAGTTCTTGGAGAATCTCGTGGTTGTCCTATAAGACATTACCAGGATTCAGGTCGAATCATTTAAAAACCCGTTAATATTGCACGCACTTAGTTACTGTGCATGGTATTCATAAATGTGTACATTACATCCCTTTACTGCGCAATATATGCACACACCATGCCATGAAAGGTGTATTACAAAAATGATGTCTAAACAGCTCACTAGCTTAAATATACTTGGATTATATTTACATTTGGTTTCGGCCGAGGGATATTACACCCACCCATGTTTTAAACTTGAATTTCTTGCTTAGAATGGTATGTGGGTGCCTAATATAGGACCAAGTTTATAGGGTAGTCTCTCTGACTCGACCTTGTGTCTCCTCGGTGACAATTGGCGAGTCTACCGATTCTTATGGTTGAAAAAATAAAAGATAAAAAAATGATTTTGTTTCCTTCAACACATACTTGAGCCTTCCACCCTCTTTACTTCAGGTTTCTTGTATACAATGTATAAATTTGAAGGTGGAAAACATCCAAAAAAAGTTTCAAACGAGAACTTACTAGTGGAAGTGTGGACTACCACATTATAGGAATGCTAAATATAGATCAAATTTTCATCATAGGTGTGTGGATGATTTCCATTATAACCTCTCAAAAGTTTCACCAATGTCATGTTCACCACCTTTGTTTCCTCATATGTTTGTGAATAGAAGGTTGTATATATCCTAAAATTTGTATCCATATTATCCCATAAGGTTGTCTAAAAATCCATGTCAGAAATAATGCTCCTTGGTATCCCAATGTGCACCCAAATTGGTGCAAAGAGTAAGCTTGTTGCTTCTATTCCTTTGATGGTTTATTTACAAGGAATCAAGATACACATTTTATTAATTATATTACCAACAAGATATAGTCATTTCATATTCCCATTGTAATACCTAGAGGGACATGGGGCACCTCCATCGCATCGACGCAGTTGGAAAATTTGGACGAGCAAGACACCTTGGCCCAAAGGCAAGGCACACATTTTGGGGTTTCCTTAGCAAGGAGGTGTAGATAGACTGCCTTGGGTGCCCCTGTGGATAGACTGAGAACTCCACACAGGGACTATAAAGACTTGAGCTCTCCTGTTGATATAAAGAGCACTGCAGATGAATCGGGTTGGACATGCCAAGAAGTGGGGCGGACTTGGATAGAGACTTGAGGAGTCGGAGTGCCAAGACTTATATGGACCGCTTGAGTTGGAAAATATGTACTTAGGGATTGTGATGGGTGGTCAAGGTTCCTTCGGGCACAAGTTTTCACGGATCACAATCGCAGACACACTTGCTGGGTGCAATCCCTTGGGCACACATTCCTTGGGTATGACTTGTGAATGATGATATTGCAGACACGTGGGCCTTGGGCACACTTGGGCATAGATGAAATGAATAGTGGATTGGGTGACCTAGGCATGAATGACTAGGATGAGCATATGATGAGGCACACTTGGGGTGACTTATGTGGAACAACATGTGCGACAGACGAGCTGACTTGAGAACAATCCATGTGACATGACTTGCCAAGTGTTGGGAAAAGTGCATAGGAGTATGGAGAGGCCACGCCAAGCCAAGGCATTAAGCAAGGAGGCAAGAAGACATTAAGATGAAGAGTCAACAAAGGGATTTGTGGTGGTATGTTCTGAGGCTCAACATTGTAGGTCACCCAAGTTGTCTTGGTGACCAAAATTGTGAACATGACCTATAGGAGGCAGCCCCATGGATGCGACAGGGGTTGATTGGTGCATGTTTTGTGGGGTTGTCTAGGAGGAGGCAATTCTCCTTGGAATTTATCATACTGTTGTAATTGAGTTGCGGTTGTGACTGAGCTCCCCTCTTTGTATCTTGTATCATTTGTAACATTCTTATACATGTAGGAATAAGGGTGGTAGGCACTTATCTTGAGTGCCTCCCATTCCCATATCTTGTGTACTTGTGCAAATGTTCAATGTGTTTGGATGTTCATTTCCTTTGCATACTTGTGATTTGGCTAAGTGTAGTACTGTTGCGGAATGTTTGAGGCCATAGTTGGATGTGTGCCTAGTGTACTTGTTGGGTAACTGTTGATCTAAAACACTGTTTTATGGTTTTAAGGTCAACCTCACAAGGATATAAATCCCCCTGCATTTTTAGAGAGGTGGTACTCCTCTTTTTCTTATAATTCCATGAAATAGAATAAAATAAAGTCTAAGAAGGACCAGAGTTAAAATTTACATGCACATTCAAAAGAAGAAAAACACCTAAGATTGGGACTAGGTGTTTTAAAAGAAACTCGTATGTACAATATTTTCAACATAAATAGATACGATGCACACAAAAGATAAGGGACTAATATATCCATCACAAAATTCATCATAATAGTGAACAATATCCACAAATAGAGAGAACAAAAAATGGACCGAAATTAGAAGAGAACTTTAAATTATCATTCCATAAAGCACCAAAAAGATTATGTTGGATAAAACATTTGGAAACTCAAGTTTTAGATCAAAATATTTGAGAATATAGTAATGTAATAATATCTCTCTTGGAGTCTCAAAATAATAATAAGTATTTAAATACAAAGGTAAATGTATTTAAAGAAAATAAAATGGATTCACCCTTCAAATAGGACTGGGATAGGGATCTCGCAGACCATAAAGTGAAAAGATGATCTAGGAGGATCTAAGGAACACTCACATAGGTCCAGGAGGATCCATAAAAGATCAAAATTCAAATATCCCAAATTCTCTTGAAAATGTCATGAATGTGTATAGCTCGACGATAGCTTTCCAACGGTGTAAAAATCACCTCAATCAGAGTTCATATGCAAGAGATATGGCCGATCAAAGTTCAAGTCAACCAAGTCAAAGTCAAAGGAGTCAAGGTGACACGTGTTACCACTGCAAGGTGTTGAGATCAATTCCCGCTTCTAACTTTTCCCTCCCCTTTCTATTTTCCCAACTTCTTTTTCCATTTCTTTTCCCTCTTCTATACCTACCCTCATTCCCCTTTTCTTTTCTCCCTTCTCTTTTCCCTTTCTAGTTACTATACTTAGAGGATTTTAAAAAATGACGCATTTGTGGGTTGGCGGACTTGTGGATATTCACCTCCATCCATATTCCCATATCATGAGTTCGACCGATCTCCATGTTATTATGTACTTAACCATTTTTCAATCGCGGGTTCATGGGTTCAAGCTTGCATATTCCAAGTTCCGTGATATCCATTTTGCACCCAAAGATTCGTGATCTACATTATGACCGTCAGACTTGTTGCGGGTACCAATATCCTAAGTATCTCATTTCTCCTATTGAGTTTGATCGACTGCAGTGAAACACTTAGACTATTTTCGATCATTCGCAACCACGAGTTGGCAGGTTCACAAAAGTTCCCAAATCCTAATTTCTCTCGTCCATCCCCACCACCTTTGTTCTTTTCCCAATACACATTTAGTATGGTTTAATGCTAATAACTCATCATGCGGTTTCCATAAAGATCATCATTAATAAGCGTAGGGCTCGAGGATATTTTTCATTAAACCACATTAAAGAACAATTTACCAAAGATTATAATATTATTATCTATCTCAAGAGTTCATTTCAAGTATTATCTGGTTAAAAGAACACTCTCGTCAACCTATTCCAGCAACAACTCGATAACATTTATGCGGTGATACATTGAATATTTTTGGGAGTGAAGACCATAACTTTCAGTGGTCCAGAGCATATTCATACTATTCATCTCCTTCTACTAAAAAAGAAGTGATATGGACATCCAAAATTGCTCGTGCAAGGTGTGTCCTTGAGGTTTTCAACTGCAAGGAACTGGTTTCATGGTGAGTTGAGAAATACATACCGGGTTAGCGAATCATACAACTACATGATCGTTCCCCCATCTCTCTTTCAGTGCAAGTGTTTCGTAATATGTTGAAGCTCCCTGAGCCAACATTTACCTTCAAAGGAGAGGATTGCAGGGATTTCCTAAAAAATCATGACAATGACTTGGACCTCTTTCCTGAGTTCTTGGAGAATCTTGTGGTTGTCCCATAAGACATTACCAGGATTCAGGTCGAATCATTTAAAAACCCCTTTAAAAACCAGGACTCTTTATATTTTATATTTTACAGTTAAAGAGAAATCTATTTTCGATTGGGGAAAATTGATTTCCATTGAAATCTCCCAATTGTCACAGTACAAAAAAGACAAGAAATTCTTCATGACTTTTTATTTGGTGTTTGCGATAGCATATTGCCGTCAATTTCCAAAATTGTATATCTGTAAGAGGGTGAAATGTGAACTTGATCCAATTACCTTCTGGTAGCAAGCATTGTAGAGACACATGACTTATTTGCATTTTATGAAGTTTACAATGATTTAGTTTCAGTTTTCAAAGGATTATTTTTTGGTAAATATACCCCCGGAATATCTGACCAAGAAAATAAATTATTGGATAAAAAGGGGACGTTAGAGCAGATAGAAAATCTTAATTTTATAAGGATTTTCGACTCCAAGGAAAATACCTATTTTCTTCCATGCCATGTATCTGATAAAATGTTTATCACGAAACTAGCAAGGCAATATAATTTTTGGCTGCACTTTTTCCATGAGAAATGAAAAAATAAATTCATACCCTTACCCTTGAAAATTGGAGACTTTATATCCAGGAATATAAATAAAATTGATCAGTTTGCAAACCACTTCCACAATGTGAATCTGAAATATGCTGAAAAGATAAAGGTGTTTGACCCTAATGGAATTTTCGTGGAACATATGCTGGCAATAATATTCAACAATTCATTTATTCATACTATTCTGAGTGAAGAAGAAGATAACAACTTAGGCACTCATGCTCACAATGTTCATGACTTGGAAACAATACTTAGTACTAATGATTTTTACAAGCAGAAAAGAAAGGGTTCGAATGGGAATAACACCCAGTCCCAAACTGTTACTCCCAAAACTACCACATCTTGGAGCACTGCTCCAACAACCTACGCAACCAATAAATTTATCAATAGTAGTTCTAGCAGCGGAGGAGAAAATAATCCCCCTTTGGGAAAAATCGAGAGCTTGCATAAGCTTCCTATGAGAAAGAAGAGGAAGAAGACCATCAGATAGAAAATGACATCACCAACTTTTCTCTTGAAGACATAGAGCTTGAGGCATACATCGAGAACATTTTTACCACCATTGATCAACGAGGAAACACAGCCCATCAAAATTCATCATTAGAGATCATTGAGACTGAAATTTTCAATGAAGAAGAATCATTTGCTTTTCAGAGCACTGTCTTTGACAGGGAATCCAAGAAATTGATCATTGAAAAAGGTGATATGAAGAATAATAAAGGAAAATCTTGTTCATAGGTTGACCTAAGAGATATGCGGCCTTCCCATATTTCTAAAATTCACAAAGCAACTGGGGATGCTCTGAATGACTCCATTGGTGGTCTAGAAGCAGAAAACAAAAAGTTGGAAGAAAGGATCAAGGAACTGGAAGATGCCTTAATGCCTCTTCCACTTCGTTCCATTCCTTTGACAATAGTCAGACCCACCAAACCCACTGCTAAATTGAAAGGATATTCAAGCCTACTTACATCATCCAAAAGCTATGTAGAAAGAAACATTAAGAAAATAATGGCATCGATCACAGAGGCATGGGAAATTTTGAAAAAAATTGTTTCTTTTGGCTCGAGGACGCATGCATTCCATGAGTATTTGCAATCTGACCTGAAGAATGAAGAAGGTTTTTTCCTTGATGTTGTACTACCCTTTGGAAATAAAATTCCAAAATGACAAAACTAAGGAGAAGAGAGGAGGATTTACCCTCCCCAAGTCTGATAAAACAGTTGAATGCGTGCTAGAAAGAAAAGATAAAAAAAA
This sequence comes from Picea engelmannii, assembly GCA_009831015.1. Taxonomy (NCBI): domain Eukaryota; kingdom Viridiplantae; phylum Streptophyta; class Pinopsida; order Pinales; family Pinaceae; genus Picea; species Picea engelmannii. Next base: position 173,623 of record ML789671.1, read on the forward strand.
ATTGAATAATATTGTTCAAGTGTGGAGCCAATCTATATCAAAGAGGGAAGAACTATTCAAGAGGTTCACAGAGATAGACTTAGCCAAAAATACTAACGAATTATAAGACCCTGAACTAATTCTCAACTCAATGTTCCTAACAAAGCCACAATTTGACGAACAAGTTGAGATTTTTAAAGGGTTGTCAGCTGAAAAGTTCTATGGTATACTTGAATATGATGAAGAAGACATAGACAATTGGATAGTGGAATACTCCATGAAAAATGAGGACATTGAGGAAGAATTACATGGTATTTCCCTTGATTTGAGAGACTTGGAGGGCGCGTTGTTCAACATCAAAATCCAGCATGAGATAAACGTGGCGCAAATGAAGAATTATATTGAATAATGGTTCAAGAAAGAAATCGATAAAGTGACCAACGAGGGGCAAGAAACAATTGAGATGGTTTCTATAACCATTAATGAAGACAATAAAAGGACATCAACAAGAAAGTGAATACACGAGAGACCATCAGAGTAAGTTTATGCTTATCACATATTTCTTTCTTTATCAGTTCTTTCATCCAGTTACTTTGCTTCTTTGACTAGAAAGGTTTAATCGAAGTTTAATAACTTCTGTTTTTCTTCTTTCCAGGTCTTACTGTTCTTTTACCACCAACCATCCTCCTTCTATAAGTTTAATTCATGTGTATATTTGTTTTATGGTCCACAAGAGCCCCTATCCCAGTCCTTAGGAAAAATGCATTTTAAATTTTGAAGAATATGTAACATACTATATATTTTAGAAGTTTTAAGAGAGTTATTTCGGGATCAATTTTCACTGTTCTTTGTAACTCTGAGTTTTGAGTATAAAGTATTTGAGATTGATCCATCATTATCTTTATTTGGGATTCCCATGTGTCCACTCAGTTAAATTTCTCTTATGCATGCGAATCATCTTCTTTTTTATTTTATGTGATCAAAAATCTCTATTTTAACTATGATGGATGTGAGGAAATTTTGCTTATCTATTTTAAACGTATGAAGTGCGTGGTTCGTGGTCATTTCTCATGAATTTTTTTTAAAAAGAAAAGAAAACATTTTCCTTTTATTTGCAATCTTTTTATTTATTTTATTATCACGACAGACTTCTGCAAAGTCCCATATTATGAAGATCTAGAGCCCCAAGAAAATCTTAAAGTAAAGAGGAGTACCACCTCTATAAAAATGCAAGGGGATTTGCATCCTCGTGAGGTTTTCATTTCGGTCCTAACGGATTCAAGCGTCAACATTTTTGGTGACCATATTGGAGAATGAACTGAAATTTGGAATCTAGTCTAGCATTTTTTGAAAATATATGACTTTTCCCTAGGCTGATCAACCCCACTTGGAAATTGGATTGAACAATCAACGAAGCATATTACATCATCTATACAATCTGGTAATAACAACATCTGAGACCCGAGAAGATTTAGATAGGTCCTGGAAGATATTAGTCCAAGAAGAAGAAAGAGAAATTCTCCAGAGACAAAGGCGAGATGAACAAAAAGACCAAAGAAACCAAAGGCTAGCTAGAGCCGCATAAGGACAAGGTCGAGATTGAAGCTAGACGAATACAAAGGACCCATTACTAAAAGTAAAATCAAGCAACTATGTGTTCTAAGAAGTGGAAGTTGTGGCCCCCGGGAGGCAGCTCAATTGGCAAGTGCTGTGAAAATGAAGTTCCACGAGGTTTCGAGTTCAATTCCCCCCGGCTTACAATGTGTGCCGTGTAAGGGGCATTGTGGGAACACCTGGAGGTTATAGTGGTAACAATTGGATAACACGGACATGTGTAACGCGAGCACATGCCCAACTAGTTGTTGATTCCTCCAGACATTAAAAAAAGAAAAGAAAAAAGAAGAAGTGGAAGTTGTGTTCCTGGAACATCTGCGGATATGGAAGAAACAAATGAACAATCGTGAGATGAATTGCATGAAGAGAGACAAGGAGGTGGAAGAAATGTTGCAAGAAATCAAGAAAATCTAAGATTCGAAACCAAAGAAGGGTAAGAGATTCCCCTATAAATATCCTAGGTGAGCAACATGATATCCTTGTTCTCCCTAAGGGTACCTTGAAGGAATTTTCTGGAGACAAAAAAATCGATGCAAAAAGACACCTTCATTTATTTCTTGATGTTTGTGATTTTCACCGTGTTGAGTATGACGATGTAATGGTTAGGTTATTTTTGCAAACCTTATCGGGAAGAGCGTGTGAATAGTATATTACATTACCCAGTAGATCAATTCGCTCATTTAATGACCTTGAAGCCATGTTCCTGACTATGTTCGCCCCTTGTTGGCAGTAGGTTGAAGTGGAAAGAAGGACAATCGTGGGGAAAGAAAGTGTGCAAAAAGAGAAGCAACAACTGGAAGTAAATGTAACATGCGTGCATGTAAGAAAGCATGCACAAGGAAAGCAATTGTTGGATGGAGGAACAACACGCGCACATGGGAGGAAGACCTAACGTCGATAGGGTTAGGGTTTTGGTAACGAATTGTAATGGCTGAAGAGAAAAAGATGTATAAATACCGATACTGAGGTATTGTGGAGGAGTTATGTAATTTTCGAGGTATTTTGTAGTTGTTTCGATTTAGTTAGTAGTTGGCTTTGCATTATCGTAGATATGTATGAGTTGATGTGATATGCAATGTTTTGGTATGAACTATTTTGTAAGTTGTTGAGCTAGAGGAGAGGAGAGAAGTTAGATATTCAGGATTAGATCATAGGCTGAGGAGCCTGGTGCGATCTAGTTCGCCTCATATAGATCTTACCCATCTGAGGAGAATTGTAAGCGTGCGACATTGTAGATGCAGAACTACCATAATAAAAGAGCCGAGAGCCAAATCTTTGTGGAGGTATCCCAAGAGGGGGTGAACCATGTTAATATATGTGTAATATGATGAATGCATGCATATCTTTATCCTCTTTTTAGTAGTTAAATATTGTGCTTAATGAATGAATGGGTTATTATATTGCTATGAAATATGGTTGCGTTATTAAGGAAATAAGTTGTTGAAGGTAATGCATAGTCACGAATAACAGTAGGTTACAATCACAAGTTATAGTAAATGGCTCTGAATATAGATCTCATATCTCATACTCAATCATGGGTTGTAAACACCTGAGTCTTACAACCACCCATTAAAGCTATCTCAGGTGAGACTGTGCAATGCATTCTGTGTGATGTGTTGCCTTCTGGTTTACTAAGAGGGCCAATAGTTTTAGAGGCTTTGTTGGAAACCCGAAAGACATGAACTCTGGGTCAATAATAAGCTCATAATAGAGGAGAATAACCAAAAAATGGTTCCATTTCCGTTGGTAGGAACAAAGGCGGATTGAGTAGTTGAGATAGGTTGAGAGAGGAATGAGCAAAGAAAATAAGAGAGAAATGAGCCATTATAAGGGAATGTTGAGACCGTGGAACCGTACGAAAGTAGAAATCAAAAGCTAGTTGAGAACCAAAGAGCTAGATTTTTCACAGAAAGACAATATAAACCCTAGAATAACACCTTGCAAATATTTGGACAAATACATGTTTACTAATTTACACGAAGTCTTTTTCTGTGACTTTCCACAATTATTGCAGAAGTGGATACTAAGGTTGAAGGATAACCAGGTTACGAACTAGATTCAATAGTTAGACTGGACCCCAGTACAGATTGAGTAGTTACAACAGGTGAACAACAAGTTCACCCACGCAGTAGACTTTTGGCTTGACAACATTGTGGCATGCTTCATAACAAAGTTAGCAGTTGACACATCGAAGTCATACAGTGCAGCAGAGCACAAATTTCTACATGGACCTCGAGGAAGGTACATTCGATCACTGTATACTTCTATTAATATACTGTTATATAAAAAAGGTGTAATGATAATGGAATCAGACAACTAAACTTCCCTGCATGCATGAGGGAAGGGGGGAAGCACTAACAGATAGAGGAGGAATGGAAGGAGGTAAGGATAAGGGAAAGAAAGAGGAGGAACCCTTGGACCCGATCATGATGAACAGCAACCAGATCAAGTGGATCTTGGCATCAACAGGAAGGATGTGTAGTGGAGTACCCTACCAATACAAGGTGAATACCAAGAAGAGAGTCGTAGCCGCGAGGGAAGTCTTGGTGAGTGATGAGGAAGAGGTAGAGGATCTATGGGATGTGGAGAATATTGAGGAAATCTTGCGTGCAACATATGAAAGGAATATGAGAGGTCCAAGAGTAGGAGGAGAAGGCAACCATCCTATCCATATTAATTTCAGTGTGGAACCCATAAACCCATGTGCGACTAATACACCAAAGAGAACACCACCGTTTAGACAACCGAAGTTCAGAGGAAGTTTGACACCAGGAAGTACATCTACATAAGGAGAAACAACTAGAGGATCCAGTCCATGCAATAGTAGTCAAGTATCTACAACACACGAAGGAGGTAGTAGTTCAGTATTCAGAATGGAGGGACACGATCCCACCATCAGGTTACCAGAATTTCGGGGAGAAGCAACAGAAGACCCTGAAAAGAACTTGTTCATTTGTGAAAAGATCTGGGAAGCAAAACAAATCATTGATGAATATACCAAACTTACGAAGCTAGCTATTACGCTAAGAGATCGCGCACTAGACTGGTACATGAGTCTAGACACAAACAGTTCCCTGGGGATGACAAGGACAATGGATGACATTAAGAAGTTATTAATAAATGAGTTCCAGAAGCTAATCTCAAAGGATCAGTACATGAATGAGATGATCGAAATAAGACAGAAACTAGGAGATTTTGTATGGGAGATCGATCAAAGATTCAAGCGATTGAAGGGAAAGTTAAAATATCTCATGACAGATATGCAGCATTGATACCTGTTTGTCAACTCACTACTCCCACACTTAAAATACCCCTTACGAAAAAAGAAACTTCAGACGTAGGCAGAGGATTTGCAGGCAACCTTGCAACTGGAAGAGAACCAGTACCAGTAGACAAACCCAACTATCAAAGTATTGAAGGAGGATTTGAAGAATCTAACATTTTAGCTGAACCAAAATAAGAACAAGGACAAACGAGAATCCGTTTTGTGTACCACCTGCAGGACAAAAGGACACCATAAGAATGAATGCCCAACATTTGCGTAGTATATGGAAGCAAGTATGTTGAATCAATTACCACTGGGAGGACTGTGGTGCGAAATCTGCAAAAAACTAGGTCATGACCCTTATCACTGCACGATGATGCAAAAATACCAGACAATCCCAAAGAGTTCATATTGCACCTTTTGTAAGTCAGTGGGCCATGATGATAAAGATTGCAGAACTATGGATCTGATGTGAGAAAGGACATCAGATGCATACATAGTACAAGTTGAGATGATGACTGGGCAAGCAACTCCACAGTTCAATCCAGTCCCAGCTCCATACAACACTACACAACAACAATATAATACTGCACAACAACCATACACTAACACACAACCGCAGTACAACCTGGCACGACCTTAGTACAATACCGTGTAGTATAATTAGGCACCACAGTATAACGCGTCGAGAGGCGATCGAGAAGGATACAGAGGAGGAGGACGAGCCAGAGGATGATTCAGACGAGGTATATGACCAATCACATGTCACAATTGTCAACAACTAGGACATTATGCACGGGAATGTCCACTACCACCAACAACTTGTATGTATTGTCATGCGTCATACCATGATACAGAGAAATGTCTGACCTTAATAGTAAAGATTCAGGAAAAGAGGAATCAAAACAACCAGAATGTTCAGTGGATCTCAGTCAAAGCAAGGGATGAAGGATAGAACATCAACATAGTCACTCGTGGAGGAGCTAAAACAGGAACTGATGCAGTTCGACAGGAACCAAAACAAAATTAGCGGGTGAAGAAGAACACCGAACCAAAAAAGCAGTTCAACACGCAGAAGGAGAAGGAGATATTCAAGCAAGCCAAACAATAATTTCATAAGGAGGACATGTCGTCGACTTCAACTGCGCAACAAGACAAGGAAGCACCAGAATACGAGATACCTCCATCATTGGATCATACCAACGGGATGCAACCCATGGGACAAGTAAGTACAATCAATGGATTTTTGCAATCATGTGTAAAGGTATTAAGTGATCCCTCATCTATGAAAATATTGCAAAACATACTAGAAAAATGTAGCAACGAGACAAAATAAAAGCTAGAACCAAAAATAATTAATCAACTACACACAAGAAGAAGAACAAGTAGAGAATTTAGACTGAATGATAACATTAGGGATTTCAATATGGGAGACATAATACTAAATCTAGGATCGGAAGTGAATGTATTACCAAAGAAGACATGGAAATGCATGGGAGAGCCAACATTAGGATAATCACCTATTCAATTGAAACTAGCAAACTAGCATAGAGTCCTACCGATCTGTAGACTGAAAGGAGTGATAGTATATCTTGATAGAGTATGCACTAAAGAAGACTTTGAAGTCATTTAAATAGTGGACGACACAAACCCGTATCCAACAATGCTTGGTCTGGATTGGGCATTTGACAACCAAGACATAATCAATTTGAAAACTAGGAAAATGACATTTGAGTCTGGAGAATATAGGGTCATCGCACCATTAGACCCATCAGAAGGGGAGAGGTTTGTAGAACCTACTTGCCTAGACTTAGAGTAAATCGACCAATTGTATAGAAAAATTGTGCGTGATGAGGATTACGTAAACCCTACTGCAGATGGGCTACTTAGTTGGTGGAGCATTACTTCATGTGCAACAGACTCAGACACCGGTTTAGAGAACTGGTAGCAGAGGATACACGAAGTATCCACGTGAAGATGTGAAAGAATAGATCGCACAATAAGATGGGTAGGCACATAAATCAGGGAACCACCCATTTTCCACGGACTAAATGATTTGGAAACATTCTTGACATAATACGAAGACGTAGTGTTAGAGAACTAGAGGCTATTATCACTTGAATTAGCACTCAAGGCCACACCCAAAAGATGGTGGGGTGCACACAAGGAGACAATCACAGATTGGTACTAATGTAAGCAGTTACTGCGCATAAGGTTTGACGCAGAACATAAAAACAACAAACAACAGAAGTATGAAGGACAAGGGACAACAACAAAACACTTGGAGAAGTGCAGAGTGTTGTGGAAAATGACACCCCTAGAGGAATGGCCTCATTACTTCATACACACTCTAGATGTCATACCAATGAATTGGTATACAGACCAGGAATTGCGTAAGGGAACTACGACCTGGATGATATTGCAACATAATTCGAACATGAGAACCCCAACATAGATGTAGCCCTTAAATAGATAAGAGGAGTAATATTCATCAAAGAACTAGAGATAGAACTAATCACAAAAGAACAGTATCAGAACAAATAGACAGTCAAGGACCTGTTGGCATGTTACCATGTAGAGGAGGAAGCACTGAATGAAGATGATCCGTGCAATATTCAGATCGAAGAAGTAGAAGGAGAAAGAGACGTGGAAGGCCCACCCATAGAACTCGAAGTCATTTCCGCACCGATCAAGGTAAAGAAAGTTAACATCGGGACAACTGAGCAACCCAAAATGATCAACATTGGAGATTACTAGGATGAGAAAACAGTAGAAAGCATCACATAGTTGTTGCGTGAATACAGTGACCTCTTTCCCACAACATTCATAGAGATGAAGGGTATATCCAGAGAGATAGGAGAAATGAAGATACCACTCAGACCTGACGTGAGACCTATTAGACAACGACCCTATATATTGAACCCAATATATAAACAAAAAGTCAAATCTAAGATCAACAGGATGCTCGAAGCCGACATCATAGAACTAGTTGAGGAGTTAGAATGGATAAGCCCAATGGTAGTATAGGACAAGAAACAAGGAGGGATCAGGATATGCATCGAATTAAGGAAGTTGAATGATGCATTCTTACACGACCCATTCCCTACACTGTTCACAGATGAAGTGTTAGAGATTGTGGGAGGACATGAAACTTACTGATTCACTAATGGATTCTTAGGCTATCATCAGATTAAGATAGCACAAGAGGACATATACAATACCATGTTTGCGATAGAATGGGGATATTATCAGTACATAGTCATGTCATTTGGACTGAAGAATGCACCAACAATATTCTCCAAAGTGGTCATCGCAGCATTTAAAGAATTCATCCATCAATTTCTGGAAGTATACCTGGATGATTGGACAATCTATAGTCTATTGAAAAACCATGTGGAAATTTTATGGCTGATGTTAGAAATATATAGACAGTGCTAGATATCATTGAATATAAAGAAATGCATATTTGGAAAACTGTTTGGGATACTATTAGGTCATATACTATGCAAACAAGGTTTATTAGTAGATCCGACAAAGATCACAATCATTGTTGACTTGCCAACACCAAAAATAGTCCATCAGCTAAGAGTGATGTTAGGAGACACATGATAGTATAGGAAATTCATCAAAGGATATGTACAGGTCACAACACCATTGGAAAAGATGCTAAGGAAGGATACAAAGTTTCAATGGAATGAAAAGTGTTAACACAGTCTAGATACCTTGAAGGAAAAGATGGTTACCGCATCGATATTAGTATTTCTAGACTGGGAGAAGACATTCCATGTGCATGTAGATGAATCAACGATAACACTTGGAGCTACATTGGCATAGTCAGGAGAGGGAGACTTGGATCACTCGATAGCATTTGCAAGCAGAAAGCTATCAGACTCAAACAGAACTATAACACTACAGAAAGAGAAGGCCTAGCCATGGTCTATGCACTACAAAAGTTTAGGCATTACTTATTGGGAAAACACTTTAATATGTTCACAGATCACTTAGCCCTAAAATACCTAGTCAATAAGCCAGTGTTGGGGGGGAGAATCTGTCGCTAGTTACTACTATTCCAAGAATTTGACTTTGAAATAATAATAAAGCCAGGCAAATTGAACGCAGGACCTGACCATCTATCAAGGGTCACAAATGGAGAAGAACCTACGAATCTCGAAGATAACTTTTCGGATGCACAACTATTCTTAGTACAGATTGATGATGAATACTTCGTAGACATCATTCAGTACTTGAGTACAGGTACTGCGCCGCAATAATATGGCACTGCGCAGAAGAAAAACTTAGTAGTCCGTGCAACCGACTATCAATTGATTGCAGGGCATTTATATAATATGGGCGCAGATAACATCTTGCGAAGATACGTGTTAGAACACGAAAGACCAAGAGTCTTAGCAAAATCCCATGAGGGAATAGTAGGATGGAATTATGCAGGTAAATCTATCGCGCAGAAGGTATTGCGCGCAGGACTATGGTGGCCAACAATCCACAGAGACTCAACGGAGTATTGTCATGGATGTGATGTCTGTCAAAGGGTAGGAAAACCCAATAGAAGGGAAAAGATGCCATTACGACCACAAGTAACATTATAGGAATTTGAAAAGTGGGCAATAGACTTTGTGGGACCAATCAACCCACCCGCAAAAAGAACAGGGGCTCGATACATTATCACCACGACGAAATATTTAATAAGATGGGTGGAAGCCGCACCAGTAAAAGATTGCAGTGCAGAAACAACAACGCAGTTTTTGTTTGAACATGTAATCACCAGATTTGGGTGCCCAAGATTTTTGATGAGCGACCAAGGCACGCACTTCATAAATAGCACCATCCACGGGATGAATGAAGAGTTTGAAGTCCATCATCAGAAGAGCACACCATATCATCCACAGACAAATGGCATAGTGGAAGCCTTCAACAAAATTTTGGAGAACACACTGACAAATATTTGTAACGTCAATAGAGATGACTGGGGCCTCAAAGTACCAATAGTATTATGGGCATACAGGATTACATGCAAAAATTTGACAGGGCACACACCATTTAAACTGGTTTATGGCCAAGAAGCAGTGGTGCCATTAGAATTCTTAGTACCAATCTTGCGTGTAGCAACCATCACACAAATGACCGAACAAGGTGCATTAGAAGTGAGACTGAATCAATTACTGACCATGGAGGAAGGCTGAATCTTAGAAGGATTCCACCAACAAGTTCATAAGGCCAGAGACAGGGCTTGGCATGATAGACACATCAAGAAGAAAACATTCAAGGAAGGAGATCTAGTATTGATGTATGACAACAAATCATTTCAGCACCCGGGAAATCTCAGAATGCATTGGTTAGGACTGTACGAGGTAAAATCTGTCACAGATGGAGGAGCTATACATTTAAGATATTTAGCAGGCATATAACTCAAAGGAATGATCAATTGGAGCTGACTAAATCTGTATAAGGACAATCGACCATCCACCGTGCAGTAAAAAAATATAAATAAAAAAATAATCGAAAAGAACAAAAAGGAAACAAAACCAAAGCGGAATCAATGCGCCAGAGGTAGAAAGGCCACACAAGTTTAGAAAAACAAATTAGACAAAGGATAATGGTCACATCCAAAGGGAAAAAAGTGGGAAAAGTAGATCCGACAAAAGTAGGTTAGCACCACAGTTGACTTGTTTGATCAAGCAACGCAACTTTGGACTAGGTTGGAGGAGGATCCGCAGGTCCAATGATGGGACAAGGAAGAGGAAAGGATCAATGAAGCGATCAAAGAGCTCAAGAAAAAGCAAAAGACAATACCAATCCTATAATGATTCAAAGGGACACAAGAGATGAGGAAGCTGCAGGTATAACTCATCACTACGCAAACACATAAACAAGAGCGTCAGGATCAAATGGAGCCATTGCAAGTGCAGGTAGCAGAAGTAATGGAACAAGTAGAGGAAGCTAAGACACAGATACCAAAAACCCAGGAAGAGTGTGCCGGATTGATCAATGATGAAGTGGAAGTCCAGGTAGTGGACACAATCAAGGAGAATATCGTGCAGGCATTGACACAAGCAGCAGAGCTCAAGGAAAATTTCTAGACGATCACCAAGGAGATCAAGGAAGCTCAGAAGGATTAGGTGGCTTGGGAAGAGCCACGCGTTAGTTTTGGGGGCCTGTTGGTAGTAGGTCGAAGTGGAAACAAGGATGATCATGGGGAAATAAAGTGTGCAGAAAAAGAAGCAACAACTAGAAGGAAACACAACATGCGTGCATGCAAGAAAGCGTGCACAAGGAAAGCGACAACTGGATGGAGGAACAACACGTGCACATGGGAGGAAGACCTAACGTCGGTAGGGTTAGGGTTTTGGTAATGAATTGTAATGGATGAAGAGCCAAAGATGTATAAATACCGATACTCAGGTATTGTGGAGGAGTTCTATAATTTTCGAGGGATTTTGTAGTTGTTCTGATTTAGTTAGTAGTTGGCTTTGCATTATCGTAGATATGTATTATTTGATGTGATATGTAATGTTTTGGTATGAACTATTTTGTAATATTTTGAGCTAGAGGAGAGGAGATAAGGTAGATCTTGAGGATTATATCATAGGCTGATGATCATGGTGCGATCTAGTTTGCATCATATAGATCTTACCCATCTGAGGAGAATTGTAAGCGTGTGATGTTGTAGATGCAGAACTACCATAATAAAAGAGCAGAGAGCCAAATCTTTGTGGACGTAGCCCAGGAGGGGGTGAACCACGGTAATATCTATGTAATGTGATGAATGCATGCATATATTTATCCTCTTTTCAATAGTTAAATATTATGCTTAATGAATGAATGGGTTATTATATTGCTATGAAATATAGTTGCACTATTAAGGAAATAAGTTGTTGAAGGTAATTCATAGTCACGAATAACAATAGGTTACAATCACAAGTTATAGTAAGTGTCTCTGAATATAGATCTCATATCTCATACTCAATCCTAGGCTGTAAAAACCTGAGTCTTACAACCACCCATTAAAGCTATCTTGGGTGAGACTGTGCACCGCATTCTGTGTGTTGTGTTGCCTTCTAGTTTACCAGGAGGGACGATAGTTTTAGAGTCTTTGTTGGAAACCCGAAAGACATGAAACCTGGGTCAATAAGAAGCTCAGAATAGAGGAGAGTAACCAACACCCCTCTAATTTATTATCATACCCTTCTCACTGATTTCACCCAGATTGGTTCGAGGAAGAATAAAAGAATACAAGATTTTAATATCAGGTTTAATAAAACTTTGAGTAAGATTCCAAAAGTTAAAAGATCGAATGATCTAGTCGTACTCAGTTATTATAAGATTGCAATGCCCCCGAATGTGAAATATGCTCTCAGGACATCCCATATGGATACTTTGGAAGAAGCAATGACTAAAGCCACAAAGATGGAAGAAATTATGATTGAAACGGGTGCCGACCCCGACATTTTACTGGGAAAAGTACAAAGGAAACTAGGAGGATTAAGTATTTATAATCAAGGAGCCTCTAGTTCAAGAAAGAATGAAGAATTAACGCCACAAGTGACTCAAAATAAAACAATTGGAGGAGGATATTTCAAGGGAACCATACCAGTTGTGAAGGTAGACCCTGTGGCGACACAAGAAACCAAGAAAAGAATTGAAATTGCATAAATGAATATAACTATCAAGCAAATGCAAAACGAGATAACTAAACTAAGAAGGGGGGATAATTATGTGGAAAATATGAGAATTCCGGTCCCAGAGAAAATAAGGAACCCTCCCCAAGAAAACAGAGTGAGGTTTGAAAACATGGATAATCCGAAAAGACCAAGGGTTCCCAAGAATTATACTCCCAATGCAGTTTTTCTGGATGATGTATATGATGAGAAAATGCTTGAGCAAGAGAACCATTACTCACCTGATGAAAGTTCTAAAACTATATAGATGGAAGGATGTGATATGTCCATGTATATATTTGAAGAAGGTGAGAATGACCCCAACTCACAAGAAAACATCACCCATACAAGAGGACTTGTAAATAGATCCAAGAATATGAATGATTCTGAAAAAGAAAATAAAAAAGACAAAGAAAAAAAAATGAGAAAAGGGAAAATGAGAAAGTGACAGATAGCGTTGGAAGTAAAAAGAAACACCTGACATCAAACTCCACTCAGATGACACACAATGTTGTAAAGGACTTAAGTAAATTAAGGATAATTCTACCTTTTATAGAAGTGGTGAAGATTCCCCAACAAAGGGAAAAAAATTTGAGATTGTTGGATGATCCATACGAAAAATCAGAAGCTATTGTTACCAATCCGAAACAAAGTCAGAACCAATCAACTGCCAAGATGAGAGGTAAAATTCCTACCTTTTATATTTCAATTAAAAACCATGATGTTGCACTTCATAATTTTTTAGTTGACATTGTGACCAATAATATCATGCCACTAGTGGTCATGGAGGTATTGGGTATGAAATGTACCAAATATTATGATACTAGTGAAAGTATATATGCAATTGATTCTAGAAAAGAGCCAGCTTATGGAGAAATCAAGGAATTTTATGCTTGGATCATGACTACCCCCCATATTATTATGGTTTTCAATATTATCGTGGTAGACCTTCCTCCAACATATGGAGTTGTTCTGGGAAGAGATTGGTCATTCATGATCAGAGGATATATAATGAATGATGGAAGTTGCATGATGCTTCCAAGAAAAGAAGGAGACATGATTAAGGTGCCCCATGAACTCAGGAAACCCTTCTCTTTCAAAAATAAAGATAATGAGTTAATGGAAGATTATATAGACACTGGGATTGGAAACTATGCTATCCTAGATATGGAACATATTGAAATCCTAGAGAAATTTCAAGATATGAAGAATCAAGAATATATGTTTGAAGGTTATTGGAGGATGTCATTCGATGGATCTTGCTTAATATCTGAGAGTGGAGTTGGAATTGTCCTTGTAAATCCAGAAAATATTATGCATCCACATGCTATTAGAGTTGAATTAGCATGTACTAATAATGAGGTAGAATATGAAGCTTTGATTCAGGGGATGATTCTTTCATAAGAAATTAATATAGAACATATAATTGTGACTGACGACTCTGAGTTGGTGATTAATCAGGTCACCTAGAGGTATAAAATCAAGAAGGAAAGACTCAAGTTATATTTAAAAAGAGTTAACGAATTGATGGAATCTTTCAGTTCTTTCAACACGTCCTTCATTCCAAGGGACAATAATCATAATGTAGATTCATTGGCCTTGGTGGCCTCATTGTCAAACCTAGATGATATATAAAGCAAAACATCTTTTCAAGTAGAAAGAGAATTTCAACCTTCTGTACCCGACAACATGGAATATTTGCAAGTGTTTGAGAATGATGAACAATTGGAATTTCTTTTGTTGAATGATGATGATGATGAAGACAATCACATGTCTATCGTCCCAGAATATTGCATTCAATTTGAGTCTCTTTTTATGAAAGATGATCATGCTAAGAATCTCCTAGAAGAAGTTTCACTTCGAAAAGTGCAAGAAATAAGAAAGGTCAATATTGGAATGGATAGTTCCCAAAAATATGTCAATTTGGGAGTTGATTACACCATTGAGGAAGTTGATCAATATGTGGCATTGTTTAAAGAATATCTTGATGTGTTCGCATGGAATTATGATGATTTGAAATCTTATGACAAAACACTATTTCAACATATCATTCCTTTGAGATAAGAAGCAAAGCCGATCAAACAAAAAATAAGGATGATGAACCCCAAATTGAAACCTCTGGTAAATATTGAAATGGAGAAATTAAAGAAGACCGGAATAATATATCCCATTAGACATTCCAATTGGTTTTGAAACCTTGTGATAGTAATAAAGAAGATCGGGGAAATCCAGATGTGTGTGGATTTCAAGGATCTTAACAAAGAAAGCATAAACGATAATTATCATTTACCTAAAATGGAGTTTCTTCTCCAGCAAGTCACGTGATCATCTTGTATGTCCATGTTGGGTGTTTTTTCTGGATATAATCAAGTCTTGGTTGTTGAGGAATACAATGCAAATAAAACATTCATAACACCTTGGGAGACATATGCATATGCTAGGATGCCCTTTGGTTTGAAGAATGTTGGAGCCACATTCCAGAGGGCCATGGATCATGCATTTAGTGGGTTGATAGGAAAATTCATGGAATATTATCAATATGACTTGAAAATACATTCAAAAACAAGGGGTGATCATATCCATCACTTGAGAATTTTTTTTGATAGATGTATATTATATGGTGCCTCTCTAAATCCAAAGAAATGTCTATTCATTGTAACTCAAGGAAAAGTATTGGGCCACA
Source organism: Picea engelmannii (assembly GCA_009831015.1). Classification (NCBI taxonomy): domain Eukaryota; kingdom Viridiplantae; phylum Streptophyta; class Pinopsida; order Pinales; family Pinaceae; genus Picea; species Picea engelmannii. Next base: position 188,837 of record ML789671.1, read on the forward strand.
TTAAGTGAAAGGAAGGGATTTATATAGATCCAGAAAGAGTTAAAGAAATAAATGAAATCAACCCTCAACATCCAAGAAATGATTTCAATCATTTTTCGGCAAGATCAATTTTGTGCGAAGGTTTGTTCCTGACAATGCAAGTATTATGAAGTCGATCAATTTATTGTTGAAAAAAGGGAAGAGGTTTGAATGGACAACAGATACTCAAGAAGCTTTCAATAATATCAAAGGAGAAATCACCACAACTCCAATCCTCATTAGTCCAAAGTGTCAAAGGGATTTCATCATCTATTCGTTCGCTATAGAAACAATTGTTGCATCTGTTCTTGCTCAGAGAAATAACAAGGGTGAAGAACTCCCAATCAGTTTCATGAGAAAAACCTTGCATGGCTATGAATTGAGGTATTCAGAACTGGAAAACCAAGCCTTGGATCTTGTGAAAGCGGTGGCACACTTTCAGACATACATACTAAATTCTCATGTCATTGCTTATGTTCCATCCTCACCAGTAAATATTCTTTTGAATAGACATTTGAGAGAAGGAAAATGGGATAACTGGTTGGAAAAGATCCAAGAATATGATATTGAAATTAAACCTTTAAAGGATGTCAAAGGAAAAGTTTTATGTAATCTCATCGCAAATAGTTATTCTATGGATGGAATGATTTCAATTTCAGTAAGAGAACCATTGGCTGATTCTAGATGGTACAAAGACATTGTATTCTACTTGAGGTCCCAAAATTTTCCTGTCACCATGAACCCCAAAGAGCGAAGAACATTGAAGATGAAGGTAAATCAATATGTGATGATTGTTGATATACTGTTTAGAAGGAACTATGATGGTATATTACTGAGATGTGTTGATTAAAACTAAGCCCAAGAACTAATGAAAGAGTTCCATGAAGGAATATGTGGTAGAAATTTTTCACCTACTGTCACCGCCCATAAGATAATAAGAGTTGGATTTTATTGGCCATCAATTTTCAGAGACTCATATTCCACAATAAGGAAGTGTGTATCATGCCAACAATTTTCACAGAAAATGAAGAGATCAGTGATGTCGTTACAACCCATAACTATAGAACAACCATTCTCTCAATGGGGACTTGATGTCGCCAGGCTGATAAATCCAAGGTCAAGCAAGGGACACATGTATATTCTAACCACTATAGATTATTTGAAAAAGTGGCCAGAGGTAGTGACATTAAAAAAGACTGATTCCAAAGAGCTAATTAAGTTCCTCAAAGATAATATTATGTCAATATTCGGTGTCCCGAATAAATTTATCACTGATAATGGTTCGATTTTCATCGGTTCAAAGTTTACAAAATTTTGTGGAGAATATGGAATTATTGTGGGGAAATCATCAAACTATTATTTGCAAGGAAATGGTCTCGTAGAATCCACAAATAATACACTCATTCAGATATTGAATAAGATTATTGACAAGAACCAAAGGAATTGGCATTTGAATTTAACCGATGCATTGTGGGCAAGAAAAATGACTCCAAAGGACAACACTAGGATGCCCTTGTATACATTGATTTATGGGAAAGAAGAAAAAATGCCAATTAGCCTCGAACTCAATGCCTTGACTTTCTCAGTTAATACAAAAGATGCAGAAGACAGTTCACCTATCCAAAGGAGAATTAATCAGTTGTTGATATTGGAGGAAGAAATAAGTAAAGCCCTTAATAGAACTTCTCAGAGACATCAAAGTATCAAAATATATTTTGATCAGAGCGCAAATGTAAAGAATTTTCATAAGGGAGAACTCGTGTTACTTTGAAACAAAGACAAGTAGAAACAAAATCCGAATTTCTCTCTTTCATCCCCACCACCTTCGTCTTTTCCCAATATGCATTTAGTATGGTTTAATGCTAATAACTCATCATGTGGGTTCCGTAAAGATCGTCATTAGTAAGGGAAGGGATCAAGGAGATTTCCCATTAAAACGCATTAAAGCACGATTTTCCAAATATTATATATTGTTATATATCTAAAGAGTTCATTTCAAGTATTATCTGGTTAAAAAAACACTCTTGTCGACCTATGGTAGCAACAACTTGACAACAGTTCTGCAATGATACTTTGAATATTTTTGGGTGTGAAGACCAGAAATTTCAGTGGTCCAGAGCGTATTCATACTATTCATCTCCTTCTGCTAAAAAAAAAGTGATATGGACATCCGTAAGTGATCGTGTAGGGTTTGCCCCTGAGGTTTTCAACTGCAAGGAACTGGTTTCATAATGCATTGAGAAATACATGTCGAGTCAACGAATCATACAACTACATGATCATTCCCCCATCTCTCTTTCACCGCAAGTGTTTCATAAGATGTTGAAGCTTCCTGAGCCAATACTTACCTTTAAAGGAGAGGATTGCAGGGATTTCCTGAAAATGCATGACAACGACCTTGACCTCTTGCTCGAGTTCTTGGAGAATCCTGTGGATGTTCCAGAAGACATTACTAGGATTCAGGTCAACTCACTTAAAAACCCCTTTCGGGAAATTGCGTGGTTGTTTACCAAGTTGACATGCCAAGAAAGCACTTCCACCATTTCCCAAATGATTCTTTATATTTTATATTTTACAGTTAAAGAGCAAGTTATTTTTGATTGGGGAAAACTGATTTCCATGGAAATCTCCTCCCAATTGTCACAGTACAAAAAACACAATAAATTCTTCATAGCTTCTTATTTGGTGTTTACGATAACATATTGCTCTCAATTTCCAAAATTTTCTATCTGTAAGAGGGTGAACTGTGAACTTGATCCAATTACCTTCTGGTACCAAGCATTCTGGAGACACAAGGTTTCTTTTCATTTTTATGAAGTTTACAATGATTTCATTTCAGTTTTCAAAGGAATATTGTTTGGTAAATATATCCCCAGAATATCCAACCAGACAAATAAATTCTTGGATAAAAAGGGGACGTTAGAGCAGATGGAAATTCATAATGTTATCAGAATTTTCGGCTCCAAGGAAAATCCCTCGTTTCTTCCATGCCATGTATCTGATAAAATGTTTATCACATAAGTAGCAAGGAAGTATAATTTATGGCTTCACTTTTTCCATGAGAAACGAAAAAAAAAATTCATACCCTTGCCTTGGAAAATTGGAGAATTTATATTCAAGAATATAAACAAAATCGATGATTTTGCAAACCACTTCCACAAAGTGTATATGAAATATGCTAAAAATATAAATGCGTTTGACCCTAACTGGATTTTCATGGAACATATGCTAGAAGTAGGATTTGACAGTTCATTTATTCATATTTTTTTGAGTGAAGAAGAAGATAACAACTTAGGTGCTCCTACTGACAATGTTGGTGACTTGGAAACAATACTTAGTACAAATGATTTTTACAAGAAGAAAGGAAAGGGTCCCAGTGAGAAGAGTGCCCAGTCCCCAACTGCTACTCCTAAAACTACCACATCTTGTAACACTGCTCCAACGACCCACCCAACCAAGAAAGTTACCAACAATAGTTCCAATGATGAAGGAGAAAATAATCCCCCTTCGAGAAAAGTCGAGAGCTCGCACAAGCTTCCTCTAAGAAATAAAATGAATAATGTTGTGCAAGAGGAAGAAGACCATATGATAGAAAAATACATCACCAAATTCTCTCTTGAATACATGGAGCTCGAGGTAGACATCGAGAAAATGTTTCCCACCATTGATTAGATGGGAAACATAGCCCATCAAAATTCATCATTAGAGATCATTGAGAATGAAATTTTCAATGAAGAAGAATCATTTTCTTTTCAGAGCATTGTCTTTGACAGGGAATCCAAGAAATTGATCATTGAAAAAGGTGATATGAAGAATGAGAAAGGAAAATCTAATTCATTGGTCAACCTAAGAGATATGCAACCTTCCCAGATTTCTAAAATTCATAGAGAAATCGGGGATGCGCTGGATGACTCCATTGGTGGTCTAGAAGTAGAAAATATGAAGTTGAAAGAAAGGATCAAGGAACTGGAATATGCCTCAATGCCTATTTCACTTCTTTCTAGTCCTTCGAAAATAGTTAGACCCACCACACACGCTGATAAATTGAAAGGATCTTCAATCCTACTTAAATCAACCAGAAGCTATGTAGAAAGAAACATAAATAAAAGAATGGCATTGATCACAAAGGCATGAGAAATTTAGAAAAACATTGTTTCTTTTGGCTCTAGGGTGCATGCCTTCCATGAGTATTTGCAAGCCGACCTGAAGAATGAAGAAGGTTTTTACCTTGATGTTGTACTACCCTTTGGAAACAAAGTTTCCAACATGACAGAACTAAGGAGAAGAGAGGAGGATTTTCCCTCCCAAAGTTGGATAAAATAGTTGAATGTGTGCTGGAAAGAAAAGATAAAATATTTGAATAATAGTGTTCAAGCGTGTAGCCAAGCTATATCAAAGAGGGAATAAATATTCAAGAGGCTCACAAAGATAGACTTAGCCATAAATAATAACGAAGTACAATACCCCAAACTAATTCTCAACTCAATGTTCCTAACAAAGCAATAGTTTGACAAACAAGTTGAGATTTTTAAAAAGTTGTCAGTTGAAACGTTCTATGGTATACTTCAATATGATGATGATGACATAAACAATTGGCTAGTGGAATAATCTGTGAAAAATGAGGACATTGAGGAAGCATTACATGGTATTTTCCTTGATTTGAGAGACTTGGAGGGTGAGTTGTTCAACATCAAAATACGACATGAGATAAACATGGCACCAATGAAGAATTATATTGAAGAATGGTTCAAGAAAGCAATCGATAAATTGATCAATGAGGGGAAATAAACATTTGAGATGATTCCTTTAACTGTAAATGAAGACAATAAAAGGACATCAACAAGCAAGTGAAGACATGATAAACCATCATAGTAATTTTATGTTTTTTCTTTCTTTATCAGTTCTTTCATCTAGTTACTCCGATTTTTTGACTAGAAAGGTTTAACCGAAGTCTGATAACTTCTCTTTTTCTTCTTTAAGGTCTTGTTGTTATTTTACCGCCCACCATACTCCTTATACAAGATTAATTATTGTGTATATTTGATTTATGGTCTACGGGATCCCCAATCCTAGTCCTTAGGACAAACACATTTTAAATTTTGAAGAATATGTGATAGACTATATATTTTAGAAATTTCAAGAGTGCTATTTCGGGATTAGTTTCGATTGTGCTTTGTAACTTTGAGTTTTGAGTATAAAGTATTTGAGATTGATCTATCATTATCTTTATTTGAGCTGTCCATGTGTCCACTTTGTTAAAGTTCTCTTATGCACGTGGATCATCTTCTTTTTTATTTTATGTGATCAGAAATCTCTATTTTAACTATGATGGATGTGAGAAAATTTTACTTATCTATTTTAAATGTATGAATTGTGTGGTTCGTGGTCATTTCTCAGGAAATTTCTTTAAAAAGAAAAGAAAAATTTTTCCTTTTATTTGCAATCTTTATATTTATTTTATTATCACGACAAACTTCTGCAAAGTCCCATATTTTGAAGATCTAGAGCCCCAAGAAAATCTTAAAGTAAAGAGGAGTACCACCTCTATAAAAGCATAGGGGGATTTACATCCTTGTGAGTTTTTCGTTTCACTCCTAATGGATTCAAGCGTCAAGACAAGGGTGACAAGTGGAATAGCCATACAACTATATGACGATGTGGCATGACCACTCACTGAGAAAGTGATGTGGCAATTGTATAGATTACATGGACTAATTGTTTGTTGACACATGGCAAGGGTAGACCAATGAGAGACTGCCATGTGGTATCCTCCCATTGGCCATTAATGGTTAAGGTTTATTAAAATTATGGGAGTCGATGGGGGTCGAACTCGTGACCTCCATAAACCTTACCCAAGCCTTTGTTACCAATGCGCCATACAAATGTTACTTAACCATATTGGGCACCAAATTTATTTGAATTGATGTATTGTAATGGGTGGCGGAAAAAAGGGTCTAAGGGCTAATCCCTCAACCCATATTTTTATTTATGTATCATATAATCATAACCGTAATCTTCGTGGAGGGTTTAAACTATATATATATATATAACAAACCATTGTATTTATATGGGGGTAATTAAACTATATGTCATATATATATAACAACCACCGTATGCTATAACAAAAAATGAGGTTCGGGGAGGATCAAACCCGCGACCTCATCCCTACTAACAAAATTCCTTCATTGTTGCACCAAAGGTGCCTCATGTTAAGGCATGCCCATGACATTGTATTTAATTCCGACCACATAATCCAAGGTGGAGTTAATGGCCCATGGCGTATATAATAGGCATGAATCCCCATGTTTTCACACAAACCGAGGGCATAGATCCTAATATGGAAAATATCCTAAGGAGGAGGTACTATATGGATGCATATATTTGTGTGCAAACGAAAATTCCAAGTATGGTGTGTCTCGATATGCGTGCCATGATGTATAATAATTGCACCTAGGTAACTTTATACTCATTTTTCTCGTTTTCTCATGAGGAGTATGAATTTGAGGTCTATTTTATGATCAGAGTTCATTTATAAAAGTCTTAGTCCATATTTCCTTTAATGAGCACCATAGTGCATCGATGTACATGTAAAGAGGGTGAAATTGAGCTAGTTCAGAATTTTGTCGAATTTATACTCAAATTTCTTAGAATTTCGCAAGGAATTCAACGGGGAACTCATTTTCTTGTTTTGAGTAGAAGAATTAAAGAGAGTCCATTAAATTTTCCTTTTATAATCCCATGTTGTAATGTAATTTGGTATTTTTAGATGATGTAGAAAAATCATACTATCTAAGAGGACTTGAAGATAAAGTGAATTATGTCATCAATATGTGTAATTTGAGTTCTTTTATTTTCTACGGTATCATCTCATAAATATGAAAACTAATCATCAACTTATGAGTTTTTGGATAAGAAACACATTATCATTTTTCTGCAAATCACCTCAATACGATCAAGAATTTATTATGAATCAAGTTAGATGATATATGTATATTTTTAAAGGAATAAGTGGTATCTGAGGATTTTCAAATCAAGTTGTATCAAAGATAGTTTTGACACAATTTTGCAAGTAGTTGTTTTGATGAGATCCAAGAGTTCAGTTGGTGAATATTTTGAAGGCTCTTATCAAGAGGACAAGATGAGTAAATCTCTCATGAATTTGAGGCTACAGAAGAACATTAATTGACAGATCCAGAAGGAGAATTTTGAGTTAAGGATGTGGTTGAAAGCTCTTGAGGAAGAGAAGCAAAAGTTGGAAGATCGAATAATATGCCATGAGGAATTCCATAAGGGTATTTTTCATGAGTTGGAAAGAAAGTTGTAGACTAGAAATCAAGTATTGGCACCATCAACATCAATCCATGAAGATTGGAAAGTTGAGAATGTAAAGTCTCCGATGAAAAAAGGACTACCTCTTTCAAAAGGCATGACCGAGAAGGATGACTCCTCATATTATTATTTTTCCTGTCAAGATGGAGAATGCTCGAGGATACATGAAGCAAGGAGAAATTTAGATGAAGAATTATTTCATAAGAAATTAGACTTACCTTCCATTCCAGAGAAATATGTGCATGCTAAAGGGGAAATCAAGACATTTTCCACTGATAAGACTCGTAAATGGTCTATGTATCCATGTGCTTCTTGTGGAACTAGTAACCATGATATGGAGAAATGTAGAAGAAGACAATGATCCAGATTATTTTGAGAATGACATGAAGACAGAAATATAACCGAGATATAACAATGAAATACACAAAAATATAGAAGAGACCACAAAAATACAGTGAAACCCAACTTCTATTGTTGAATACGATAGAAAAACACCGTAGAACACAAACTGGAAAAATGGGGTAGCTTATCTCTGAAAAGAAAGAGATGTTGGCTACGCTTCCTTCACAAGAAGCTTTACATCACACTCCATTACCTGCTTAAAGGGCCTCCTTCACCTCAATTATATAGGAGAGAGTGAGAGGAGAACAATTCCCATGATGCATGTGGGATAAATTGGACTAAGTTTATAAAATGCCATAGGCATGTAAAAAACTAGTACTTCCCGAGCGGTCACCCATCCCAGTACTACTCTAGACCGAGCGTGCTTAATTGTGGAGTTCTAATGGGATACGATGCATCTAACGCTATGTTGTAGGCATGCACATAAAACCATTACACGATGTCTGTAATTAACAAATGAAGATGACATTACATTCCATTCCCCATCAAAAGGGTGAATGTCATGGTTTATCAAAACCAGAGGCTCAAAATGGTGATTCAGTGGAAAAGGTGGATGGCCACTGAGATTCATCTTGATCATTCCTCCCCCCTTAGGAAGCAATGGTCTCCATTGCATTGAGTGCCCGGGGGAGAGGGAAAAGAGTTTGTTGAATCTGCATCTTGATGATATGCTTTCCTTGTTGGAGAAGTTGTGCCTCTTAGCTTTTTGAAGGTTTTCACGAACCTATGGCTGGAAGGGTTGGACCTTTTTAACTAGTCTGGCTACATGAGATTTTTGTGTGTATAAGGAATCTTTTTGCTTTGTTGCAATCTTGTTGACCTGCTTTTGTTGGATAGAAGGTGCTTTGGCCAAGGCTATAGTGGTTGCAGTATCCTTCTGTTCACCTTTTGAACAGAGTGTGAAGAAGCTAAATTTTGTAGTATGAGATACTACCTTGTGGCACTGTTTATGTGGGACATTAGTCGGAACCACCTCTGGTATCCTGTAGAGATGACCCCCCATAGTAACAATGACACTACAGGGTCGAGACTCATAGATAGCATGGCGCTTCCAAATATATGGCTGGACCAAGAGAACATCACAAACATCCAACATGGCAACATCACATAATACCTCATCTTTGAAGGGCTGGATGTTGTATGCCAATCGACACTGTTGGTTGACACAAAGATATTGACCCTGGAGAAGCCACCCAATGTTGTATGGTCGTGGGTGTGGTGTTGTTGGAAAATCCACCTGCTTGACAACCTCTGCTGAGATGATGTTCTTTTGGATTCCGCTATCAACAATAAAATGAAATGGGGTCCCCTTCACCCACATCTGTGAATGGAAGAGTCGCTCCCCCTCCTCAGGATCCTCTTCTGGTTGGATTGTTGTAGTTGCGACAATAGCAGTGGGTTTTGCATCAATGATTTGTCTCCTTTTATTATTTTCTGAATCAGGGTCCAAGTCGAGGTTCGACTCTTTGTCTTTGAGCTCGACCACCAATGACTGTATTGAGCGACATTCATCAGTGTTGTGCCAAGGGCTGTTGTGAAAGTCACACCAGTTTCTGGTGTCTTTCTTAGACTTCCCATTACCCTTATTTGCTTGCATCTGGTATTGGCTCTCTTGAGGTTGGCCTTCCTTTCTCTATCCATGCTTCCCCCACTTACTCTGCTGGTTGAATTTCTGCTCAATTTTGACGCATATTGATAAGAAACTCCCAATGAAGAGATGTCCAAGAAATCCATCTCTGTTTGGATGTACCTATGTAGACCATTGCGGTACTTCAAAATCAAGTGTCACTCGGAGTCTTTGATACCCAGCTTTGAGCACAAGGTATGAAAGATGTTGGTGTACTCCAGCATCGTTTGGGCTCTTTTTTGACGCAGAGTTGTTCATCTCATGTATTGGTCATCATAGTTTCCGACAGGGTAGAACTCCTCCTTTAGGGCATCTACAAAGGCTGCCCAAGTGGGTTCTCTCCCAAAAAGTGTAGATTCATCCACGTTGTACCTCTCCCAGTAACCTTCCCACCAAGCTCTGACATGGGGAAGGGTTGTAATGAGCGCAAAGGTGATCTTTTCACAGTCTAATTTTTTTTGGACAGAGTAATAACCTTCTAGCATAATCAACCATTTTTCTAGAGCATCTGCATCTATCTGGCCTTCAAATAAGGGGATATCAAAATTGACTTGTACCTTGAAGGGTGTCACACTTGCAAAATGGTTGCTTGTTGAGGATGCCTCGGTTGCTGCCATCGGTAGTCTTCGAAGGATCTGAGCGAAGTTGTCCATCATCTCATTCCTTTGTCGCACAAGGGCTTCCTCGAGTAACATGTTGAAAGGATCTCCTACTCTGTCATCTCTCTTTTCTTCCGCCATGGGAGGTCTCTTGGGCTAGAAAGAGTGGTTGTCCTCAAGCAAAACTAGCTCGAGACCCAAATCTCTATACCCTGACCTCATCGGGGACCTGCTCTAAGAAATGACAAAGAGCATACTTATCTGATACCACTGATCCAGATTATTTTTAGAATGACATGAAGACAAAAATATAACCGAGATATAACAATGAAATACACAGAAATATAGAAGAGACCACAAAAATACAGTGAAACCTAACTTCTGTTGCTAAATAAGATAGAAGAACATCATAGAACAGAAACTGGAAAAATAGGGTAGCTTATCTATGAAAAGAAAGAGATGTTGGCTACACTTCCTTCATAAGAAGATTTACATCACACTCCATTGCCTTCTTAAAGGGCCTCCTTCACCTCAATTATATAGGAGAGAGTGAGAGGAGAACAATTCCCATGATGCATGTGGGATAAATTGGACTAAGTTTATAAAATGCCATATGCATGTAAAATACTAGTACTTCCTGAGCAGTCACCCATCCTAGTACTACTCTAGATCGAGCGTGCTTAACTATGGAGTTCTAATGGGATCCGATGCATCTAACGCTATGTTGTAGGCATGTACATAAAACCATTACATGATGTCTGTAATTAACAAATCAAGATGACATTACATTCCATTCCCCATCAAAAGGGTGAATGTCATGGTTTATCAAAACCAGAGGCTCAAAATGGTGATTCAGTGGAAAAGGTGGATGGCCACCGAGATCCATCTCGATCATTCCTACCCCCTTAAGAAGCAATGGTCTCCATTCAATCTCTAAGCATATTCAAAATACTATTTCATGTTCGTGTGGATGTATACCTTGAATAGAAGCAAGTCAAGTGCAGATGGAATTGTTTTTCAAGGTAGGAGAGAAGAAATGGATAGGGAATTCATTAAGAGACTCCTACATATACATCAACAGTATAAGAACAATGAGTCCAAAAGGGAAAGGAATAGATCAACGTTCAACTTGGTTTCATATTGGCCGAGATATACTATCTTCAACAGTGAAGGAGATGGGAGTGGATGTCGAATACAAGATTCGTGTATTGCAGAGATTCAATGAATATGATTTTTTTTATCAGAGAATCTATGAGCCAGAACAAGAGCTATATTCTATTAGAGAAAGTGCCAGAGGCTAGAGTTAGATCCATATTTTAGAAGCAAACAAAAGTGCACTGATCTAATAACTAAGATCTAAGATCCAAGATCAAGATTGAGTTCAAAAATATTCAACAAGATGGAAGAGTGAAGAAGATTCATCACTAATTTATAAGATAAAATCATTTTAGTAAGATGGAAGAGTGGGTTAGAGTTATCATCAATAAGTTGTTGGATATCTATACTTTTGGAGGTCCAAAATTTCTTCAGTGGAAAGGTGTGATCCAAGAGGATCTATGGAACGCTCACAGAGGTCTAGGAGGATCTGAAATGATCATAGAGGTAAATATCAAACTTGAAATATCCCAAATGATATCGAAAATGCCATCAACATGTAGAGCTCAACGATAGCTTTCCAACGATGCAAAAAATCACCTCAATCAGAGTTTGAATGCAAAAGATATGGCCGGTCAAATTTTAAGTCAACTAGGTCAAAGGTCAAAGTCAAAGGGGTCAAGGTGAAACATGTCACCACTACAAGGGTGACACATGACATACCTATAAAACTGTACGATGATGACATGGCCACACCCCAAGGTGCCACATGGCATGACCATACATTGACTGGGCAAGTGATTTGGAAATCATACATATTACATGGACTAATTGTTTGTCGACACATCGCAAGGATAAACCAATGAGAGATTGCCATGTGGAAACCTCCCATTGGCCATTAATGATTAAGGTTTATTAAAATTATGGGAGTTGAAGGGGGTTGAACCCGTGACCTCCATAAACCTTACCCAAGCCTTTGTTAGAAATGTGCCATAAAAATGTTACTTAACCATATTGGGCACCAAATTTATTTGAAATGATGTATTGTAATGGGTGGTGAAAAAAAGGGTTGAGGGCCTAAACCCTCGACCCATATTTCTATTTATGTATCATATAACCATAACTGTAATCTCCACAGAGGGTTTAAACTATATGTCATATATATATAACAAACCATCGTATATTCTGTGAGGGTAATTAAACTATATGATATATATATCTATATCTATATCTA
>ML789671.1:212656-227796 GCA_009831015.1 Picea engelmannii
TAGATTAGTAATGTTATTTATTACCCCTTAATTGGGGCATATTAGATTAGTAATGTTATTTTATTTATGTCGGCTTTAGGCCATTAGTTGTAATTATACCTCCTAGTCTCCTATATATACCAAGGAGACATTTTCATTTTGAAGCATCTTGCACTTGAACATTTAAGTGGAGTAAAAGGAGGTTGCCCCCTCGAAGAGGCTTATTATCTGAAATTATCTCTTTTTCAAGGTGTTGAGTAATTTTCCTGAGGTTTTTCTATGCTATATTGATGTTTGATTCTTAAAAACCATCATGCCAAAGGTGCCTCATGTTAAGGAATGCCCACGACATTGTATTTAATGCCGACCATAGAATCTAGAGGGAATTTAAGGGCCCGTGGTTTATATAATGGGCGAAAATTCTCATGTTTTCACATAGATCGAGGGCACAAATTCTGAGATGGCATAGATTCCAAAGAGGAGGTAATGTACAGATGCATATATTTTCATGCAAGAGAAAAGGCCAAGTATGGTGTGTCTTGATATGTGTTCCATGAGGTATAATGACTGCACCTAGAAAAATTTATACTCATTTTTTTCATTTTCTCACGAGGCATATGAATTTGAGGTCTATTTTATGATCTTAGGTCATTTTTAAAAGTCTTAGTCCATATTTCCATTAATGAACGCCATAGTACATCGATTGGCGTGTAAAGAGGGTGAAATTAAGCCAGTTCGAAATTTGGTCAACTTTATACTCAAATTTCTCAGAATTTCGCAAGGAATTCAATGGTGAACTCATTTTCCTATTTTGCATAATGGAATTAAAGATAGACCATTTAATTTGATTTTTGTAAGCCCATGTTGTAATGTAATTTGGTATTTTGAGATGATGTAGAACAATCATATTATCTAAGAGGACTTGAAGATGAAGTGAATTATTTCATCAATATGTGTAGTTTGAGTTCTTTTATTTTCTGTTGTGTCATCTCATAAATATGCAAACTAATTGTTAGTCTCTAATTTTGTCTTGATTTAGTGAGAAACCCTAATCCTAAACCCTTCCTACCTGCACTTCATTATCTTCTTTCATTTGATTTTAATCATTGTTTTCGGCTTGTTATGGTTCGCATTTTAGTTCTTTGGATAATTTCTTTAAGTTTGGAGTTTTAAGACATGGTTTTGAATGATGTGTCACTTCATGTGCCTGTTTGAACTTTACAAATTCAAATTATGCTAAGTCATTAATAGTGCTACTGGAATAACATTATTCCCGTAGCGCAAATATAATCATGCCTTAATATGCGCTCGCCACCCAGATTTCGTTATGATTACACAGATCATGGACTAAGAGTTTGCATGTGTCCCACGATGGCTCTCAAATCATTTTATGATTCAAACCGTTACATGATCGAATTGCTCTGTACCTGCAAAGGAATCATTTCAAATCATTCAATTCCCAAAGATCATTATCTAAACCCGCCACTTGTCATTCTGATTGTGTTGAATTATAAGCGCAAGTATTTTTCTTAGAAGAATTGTTATATGTTAACATTTGAAGTTTGTAAATTCAGAATCCGATCAGTGCCTGTTGTATCATCGTGTTTCATGGCACCTAAGAGAAGCAGGTAAGTGGTCATATTGGAACCTGAGGCATATCTATAGATGGCCCAAAGATTTAGAGATGCTGGTTGGTTTGAATTCCTCACTACCTTCCAAGGTCACGATGAACAGGTCTCTTTGGCGTTTGCACAAAACTTCGATGGTTACGAAGTGGAGATCGAGAAATTGCTAATGCTAGTGACAGAACAAACAATTGCCAAGGCTTGCAGGTTGGTGGTCGGAGGAGAACGATGGTGGAAGAAAGAGCATGTAGTTACATAATTCTCCAATCAGTTTTTGTTGCCAGACAAACAAAATCAGGATTGGAGAAAAAGAATCCCTTGCGCTTGGATCATATAGGAATGACACACTGCTCTGATCGTTATCCACAAGTATATCACCTGCAAAGGAAGATTCTCATTGATTTATATCTATCACATTAGGTTATTAATGCATCTAAATGGTGATTATCCTTTAAATTTTCCTTATTTTCTCCTCAAAAGCCTGGAAAAAATGTCAAAAAGAGTGCAGTCACACTCCTCCAATGCAAAGAATATCATGTTTCATTAGGTTTTAATTAAGACTCTAGTCGTTTCTTCCCTAAGATAAATACAAAAACCCTGGGGCTAGCTCATGCAATCCCTAAATCCTGACCCACAGTCCAACAAACAGAAGAAAGGAAAAATGAAAAGGGATGTTACATAGGAGACAAGCATTCCAGTTGATGAAACCCCTGTTAAAGAATAATTGTCTGCCATCAGGGTAACGAGGACCAACAGAGGTAAGAGACCCAAATGGGAAACAAAAAACGAAATTCTTCCTGAGGCAGATTTAAAAACAGAAGAAGACTTTGATGAAGATTATAATGTTACACTCTCAGCGAAGCATAAATCATCAACAACCAGTAAGAAGAATGCTGGAGTTAAAAGGAAAAAGAAGAAATGTGTGATTGTGTCTCAAGACCCTAGGAGGAACTCTACAAGAGTCACCAACAAGTATAGGCTAAGGCCCAAAGCCATGTTCGATTCCTTAATCAAAAGAGAAGATGTCATAGTGATAGAAGACCATTCTGAATATGCTAAAGCAGATATCAAACGAAAGACAAGAATTTCCCTAGTACATAAAGAATCAGTAAAATAAGGTAAGCAAATTGTTCTATTCTCTACAAGACTTGTAACAAGAGCTCCTACCAAATTGTCAAGAGCTAAAGCATCTGACAAAGGTATAAGTAGGGTTCCTGAAACTAAAGAAAGTAATCTTGTAGATTCAGACCATACATTAGACATGCCTAAATCCATGGACTCAACCAATTCAGATGAAGAGCACATCTTAGGATTGGTTTCTAAGTACCGAATTAAGATGAAAGAACCTCAGGTTGCCATATATTTGAATGAGTCTGCACTTGCTGAAGAGTTCCCTGAGTTCAGGGTTAAAGTAAGAACTGATAAAGAAAAGATCAGAGAGCTCCAGAAGATAGTGGAACATTTGAAGAAAGAGAAGGCTCATGTAGATAAATGGAGTGCTAAGCAGCAAGAAAAGATGAACACAACAGAAAAAAGAAAAAAACAGAAATCAAACACAGGAAATACTTTATTTTTCCCGTTTTAGTCCTTATATTCAAAAGAAGTTTCTGAAACTATGGAGATGAATTTGTTAAAACCAAAAGATGTTTTTGTTGGAAACATTCGCCTTCACAAAAACCTCTCTTTTTTTTTACATAGCTATCACATTTTAAGAGATTCAAATATATCTTTGAGGCCTAATTTTCTGATAAAGCTACATGAAATACTCTGTTGTTTTTACCTGTTTTAGTCTTTTTCTTCAAGAAAGGTTGCAGAATAGCTGGAGAGGAATTTGTTGAAACCAAAAGTGGTTTTTGTTGGAAACATTCCCCTTCACAAAAACCTCTCTGGGTTTTTACACAACCATCACATTTTAAGAGATTTGAATTGATCTTTGAGGCCTATTTTTCTGCAATTTCATAATAAACAATTTCTTGTTTTAGTCAGTAATTTTGGGAGAGGTTGCATAATAGATGGTGATGAATTTTTGGAAAGAAAAAGAGGTTTTTGTTGGAAACGAGTCCCTTTACAAGAACCTCTCTCAGTTTTTACACATCTATCACCGTTTGAGAGATACAAAGATATTGTTGCACCCTATTTTTCAGGAATTTGTCAGATTTATTTTCCTGAAAAATCTCATGGACAACAGTTGACAAGCCACCTCATCAATTCGAATTGGAGATAAGATTGGATATTCTCCTTGATTATTTGAAACAAGAAACTAAATATATATGAGGAGGTTTTCAGATCCATTTCTTTTGGATCTTGATAATTATGTATTGTTTCAATATAAACTTTGTAGAAGGAGAAGTTAGCGGTGGAAAAATTGGAGATCCAGAGGACTTTTTTTGTGAAACTCCTTGTAAAGGAATTTATGTTCTATTTGACACTTAATAGAAAAGGAATATGGATGGTTAGACACTCTTTTCTACTCTCTTTTTCTTTCTTCATGCTTAAATTCATTATTCTGACTGCAATGCATTTTCTTCTTGATTGTTAATTAATACAGTAAAGAATTTGCTATGGGAATTAATTTCAAGTTTTGTTTTCAAGCTGATGTTCTTGTTTCTTTTGATATTATAAGGAAAGAATTTATGTGAATTTAACAAATTGACGGCTTCATCTTCTCTTTTTATTATTGGTTTAATCCATCTATGTGTCTACCTTTTATTCAGTCAATGGGATATGCTATGTTATGATCTTGATTTTCATGTTATGTTATAACCTTGAGCCAATTTTCAACCACCTTATTCAAAAAACCAAATTATAAAAACCTTCTAAAAACTTTGCAATAAACCGATGATGCCCTATCTTGCCCTCTCATAGTCAAGTGCAACTTTAGGGACTAACACTAATCATCAATTTATGGGTTTTTTGATAAGAAGCACATCATCATTTTTATGCAAATCACCTCGATACGATCAATAATTTATTATGAATCAAGTTAGATGCTATATGTATATTTTTAAAGGAATAAGTGGTATCTAAGGATTTTCGGATCAAAATATTTGGAAGATAAAATGAGGACAACCAAGAATCAGCCTAAATCTCACAGAATATCTAGAAGACAAAGTCAGTATGACAAATAATTGTAGCAGAAATAGACATAGAGAAAACTGAAAGGGTAAAGTTAATGTTCGACTCACTATGATGGAGAGATCTCATAACCTTTACTTGATTGCATATGGCTCCTTTATATGTGTATGTTGTGGTTTAGGTGACATAACTGTTGTAAGTGTTTCTTGATTTTCTAGTTCAATAATTTTGATTAATGCCTTTTTCAACCACTCCTCATTGTACTCCCTTAATGGTGCCATTGTAATTTCATGTTTAGTTTTAATTTCAAACAATTGATTTTCAAATTCCCTCAAATCTAGCTCCAATTGATGCAATGTGTCATCCATTTCATCATTCTTGTTGATATACCGAACTAACCATTTTTCTACTTCATCTTTGACAAATTCTATAGTTTTGGTAAATTCATTAGCCCAAGCAACTTTTAATGCACTAAATTGTCATGTTAATATTCTTTGGTCAAGATCATGGTATCCATCAATAAATTAGGACCAAACAATTCTTTAGTAAGACTAACAAGTTTAAGAAATACATCACTTTTTTTATTCCTTAAGACATCAATTTCATTTATCATTTCTTTTAATTCCTCTATTCTCCTTAGCCAACATGAATTGATCTATTTCATGCGGTAAGGCGAGGGAATTTTTTGTTCCTTCCTTCATGATTCATTTAAACTTGAGACTTTGGATGATAATGTTTTTACAACTTCCTTAAAAAATCCTTCATCATTTTCCAAATCCTTCTACAAGTATTCGTTGGAATTTTGTATTCTGGATGAAAAGCTAGCAACACTTTGGGAAAGTTCCCAAATATATTGAATTATACCAATTCTCTTATGTATGGCATTTCCAACATATTTTATTATATCTTGCAATAAACTTGATGAGCCTTTGTATTTTGTACCTCTTTCTGGGATTTCCTCTAACTCAAGTGTAGGTTAGATTGAAGTCAAATGATTCTGGAAATAATGGTCCTGGTACCAAAGCAACTTCTAATTATTTTATCCTCTTCTTTAACTCTGAATTATCTTTTTCCATATTAAGAACTGATTGTTTTAATGCCTCTCCAGTAGCTCCATGAAATTATGCAATTTTGGATGGTGCTACTCCATCCAAACTGATTGAATATTTCCATTGTTCTGATGACCTTTTATTTTTGGTATTGACTTTTTCCAACAATAATTTCTTAGTTTCATGATTGTATGTCACATGGTGCAGAGTGACAGATTCCTCTTCAAATATTTCAGGATCCTAGGTTATTATAGCATCAACAATTTCTCTTGTTTCTAAAAACCTTTGTGCAGACCAACCAGGTTCGTTAATGAGCTCGTCCATGCCATTGCATGGGGACTTTCCTAGACTTTTGGTGTGTTTAACTCTGTTGATGATATATTTCTTTTTGTTTTACAAGAGTATATGTAATATGTGTTTTTTCAAGACTTTTCCTCGGCGAATATTTATATCCACTGTCATCTGAGCCCCCCACTACTATTTTTCTAGTATCCATTCCACTGGTTGTATTCTTCATTCTCGATGGAGGGCTTCTTTGGGACGTTGTTGGAGAATTGGGGTTTTGACTTGTTGTTTGTCTATTGTGTTGTCTATGTCCTTCATTTGTGTTGTTTATTTCTCCCATGTCATTTGAAATTTGGTAGGCAACTAATTCCTGAAGATCTAAATTATCTACGCGACCCTCTTGAAACTATTCAATTCTGGTGAAGTGTGAAGAATACCCTACCAATTGCATATGTGTAGTAAATTTGTTGTCTGGATAAAAAAACCATCAACAAATTTTGCTTCCTTCAAATCCATTTGTTCATGATATCCCGCCAATTCATTAAGGTGATTTATATGCTTAACAATGAAATTCCCAATTTTCCATGGTAGGGTATGAATTGATTTTTCCTCTTATCGTGGAAGAAATGGGCCGAAGTCTTGTATTGTCATCATATTTCTCCGACAAAGAAATTATCTAATGTATAAAATGGTAAAAGGAAAGGCTTCTCCTTACTACCAAATAATATAATTACAGTAAATTCTTCGGACAATTCATAAACCCCTTTCCTAGAGAGAAAGGCAGTTGTTTCCTGGGATAATCTTGATGTTTTCTGTCCAAATGTTAAGTTTTTGAATTATGAAATGAAGTTATTATGAACTAGGTAGAAACTGTTAGAAAAACAGGACCGTGGAGCAATAAAATAAAACAAATGTGGAAACAAAACACAGAAGATACACAATACAATAGAGACACAGATTTATGTGGTTCACCCAGTGTGGGCTACGTCCACCAGAGAAATTTCCAGGTCCTTCCTTTATTATTATCCAGCATATGAAGGGATACAACCTACAACAAACCCATTGTAACTTCCTCTTCTTTCTCTCATAGTCTCCTATGTCAGAATACAATATTCACCATCCACCATAGCCACAATACATTTCCCTCATAAAAGAGGGTTGCCTTCTAGGGCAAAAAACCCTAACATAATCTCTACCGTTAGATCTATGACCTTATAATGAACGGTCCAGATTTACAATGAAATTACAATATATATTTACAAGGCAATTTTTCCTCGGGGGCTTCACCCCTGAACCCCCACTGGGGGCTCGCTTTCCCCTAGACCCCCCAGCCGGGGGGATAGCCCCCCCGGACCCCACAGAGGGGGTACCCCCCTCTACACTCCCCTGTGTGGAAGAGTGTACATACTTCTGGGGTGTAAATACTTCATGGGGTATAAACATGGCTGAAAGTAAAAAAGACCTCTGAATCATGAAGATAATCAGGCTCCACAACCAATAGAAACTGCATTGAGCTTTATGTCTGTATAGGACCGAATACCATGCATAGACTAGCTCCAACTTAAAATCAACAAGTTTTTCCCATGGCAAGTTTTCGAAGACATGGCCATAAGAGATGGAAAAAATGAGGTAACAAGTCATACAAAACCTTTGAGTCTTCTTGAGGTTATTTAATTGGAAGGAAATTTCATTTGAGTTAAGATAACCCCAATCAATGATGGATTTTTAATGCAAATCACAATGGATAGCATATATAACATTTCTTGATATGAACATAGTAGATTCCAAACTGATAATGTGGAAAAATAACCATGCAAATTATCTGTACGGGTATTTCAATGAAGTTACCTCAATTCTGTAAGTACCAAGGTTACTAGTCGGATCCTCCAAGTAATTAATCAAAAGCTTGTTTCCTCCTTTATGCTTCTTTAGAAATTCATTGGCTTATTTTCTCTTGAAACACATAGTTGGCACATGAAGTCGTAGCATTTTGGAGAATGTTGAAGGAGCTAGAGAGATGGGTTGATGACCTTGCATTTGAATTATTCTTCGTTCATAAATAAATTTGTCTATGCACCATTGAACGATATCCTTCATGTCAATCACCTTCAGAATAGATCCTGCTAATGTTATTCATGGGGTCCAAATTAGGTTCGTTTTCTTTCCGATCGATGAAAGATCCTTGTATTACTTATATGCCCTGGACCACTGAAATTGTTTATCTTCATGACCCAGTGTATTTAGTGTATCTCCACAAAATAAATTATTTTTCTTTCTCGACATTCTTTTCTTCTTTTGACAAAAGGTGGCACTACTTTCGATACTTACAACTTGGCAAATTTGATTTTATTAAATTCTACCATGTACTACCTTAATAAATCAATCAATCATAGATCATGCTTCAATGTCATCGTCTTAAATGATATTTGGATTTATTGCGACCTTTAATGAATGTGTTATGCATTAATAATGACATTATGTTTATAAAAGTGGTGACTGAGATGGAGGGGATAATAAATGTGATGGGAAGTGGTGATGTGATATTATGATGGACGAAAAGTGTTAAGTATGAAGGTGCAAAATAATGTATGGGGAATGAGAAATGTATAACATGGAAATGTTGAGTTGTGAACTTGCAGAACTATAAGCTTGTGAACATGACTACGAGAAAGGGTGAAGAGGTTTGCATTGGATTGCAAATATGGTTAAATGTTTATGAAGGATGTGGACTTGCAAACCTAAGAATTGAAGTAAATGGGAAACGTATGATTATGCATCCACCTTGTTGAAAAATTGACTAAGTATCGAAAAAGTGGAAAAAGGAGTAATGCATTTTGGTGAGTGCAGAGTTGTGGACCTGGGTACTCAAGAAAGATTTGACGAATGACATACAACTCTTTATTCGCTTTTTTGAAAAGTGACTAAGTATGAAAAGTGAGAGTGAATTAAGAGATTAAAGGAGATAAAGGTAAGAAATGTTAATAGTGAAAAGGAGGACCTACAGTATGGCGAACCTACAGAATTGTGAATTTGAAATTTGTGCTACCCTGCTCTGCATCATTTGAAGAATGACTAAGTGTTTGGAAATTTTTTGATAGGAGGGAAGAAAAATGGTAAGGGAAATCCTATAAGTGTTTAAGTGAAAAAACACCAAGTTGATCAAGAATATGGATCGGCAGTAACTTAAGATAGAGTAGGACTTGGTGTATATAACCTGTTGTAGCTCAAGGAGAAGTTATGAGCAGACCTTGAGTGAAAAAGGCATAGTTTGGTTGTAATAGGTACGGTGTGGAAAAACTACTACA
Source organism: Picea engelmannii (assembly GCA_009831015.1). NCBI lineage: Eukaryota > Viridiplantae > Streptophyta > Pinopsida > Pinales > Pinaceae > Picea > Picea engelmannii. The sequence goes on from ML789671.1 coordinate 221,975, forward strand.
ACCGAGGAAAGGTGATGTCAAACAACCAAATGTGTCGGAGTGAATTCGGCGCACCAAGTAGTCACAAAAAATTATGGGTGGATTTCAGGTCCGTGGTGGGTGGTATCAGAGAAAACTTAGTGAATTTTTGGTGTTCGCTTCACCATTGTCACTTCCATGACAGGTGGTATAAGAGTTGTGTGATAATTGGTCATATATTTTGAGCTATCTTTATGTTATCTTGGTGTTATTCACCATTGTCACTTCTGTGATAGTTGGTATCAGAGAAAATTTTGGTGAAGACGAGCATTGGACTCTTGCACGTGTGGTATAAGAATTGACTTAGGCCAGTTCAAGTGCCCTTACCACAGAAACCTCGGTGCCAATTATTGATGAGACCTTCATGAGAGTCATGCAAGCCTTCCAGGTGAACTTGAAACTTCCACAGACTTTTGACGAGATGGGCACTTTGGTAGTGGGTTGGATTGACAATTGCATAGGATGTACGGTCTTAGTGCCTTGGTGTCGTAGGTAGACAAGGCATGGGAAAACAACACAATGAAGGCAAGTTGACTTGAGTGCATCACGAGCTTGGGGAAACCAGTTGACCCAAAACTTAAGACTTAGATGAAATTGAGATGTGTCGAGACAACTGCCATGTTCATGAGTTGCAACATGGAGAATGTAGAAGATGAGTCTTGGAATACCAAGTTATATGACATGGATAAGATCTTGGAACAATGGGAACAATAGTTTCTCTAATTGTGCCAAGTTCACCTGAGGAAGTTGAAGTAGGTTAGCACACGAATGGAAGCTTGGGTCCATAATTTGAAAGCCTTTCCAGACCAAGTGAAGACTTGGATGTTGTCTATATTAGGGCTACTCAAATAGGAGGATTCCCAAGACAGCCACATCATCGTGATAAAGAAGCAGCCTGAATTTCCTAGATCTGGAGGTAAGTCTATTGCTTTTTATCTTTGTTCTCATAACCACTTTGTGAAAAATTGTCCCTTGAAGGAAAAGTTGGCCAAGTTAGAAGAAGTCTAAGTGAAGTCAATGGAGAAGAAGTTTGTAGCATCAGTTATGGTGAATTAAGTCTATGGAAAGTTGGTCTAGGAAAGTCTATGGAAATAGGTCATGGACGTTGTTTGCAAGATGAAAAGGATAATAGAGTATTTTGTGGATGCACCAGTCAATGGTTTGAGGGTGACAACCTTGGTGGACATTAGTGAAAATCACAATTTCGTGAGTGAGAGGACCACTACGTCACTCCGTCGTAACCCTAAGAACAACATGGTCACATTCAAGGTGGTCAACTCAATAGTGAAGCCGACAGTAGGGGATTTTTTCTCCACACCTTTGAAAGTTTGGAGTTGGTTTGGTCACTTGGCAGGATTTTATCATGATTTCCAAGGCAGTCCCAGTACGAAAAAAAAGTGAGGCTAATTGAGGCAGCCATTTAATCTACAAACATACCTTATGTTGTTGCACAAAAATGAGAGATGGTTTCGGGCATGGCATCCTTGGGTGCCAAGGGTGGCTTAATCCAATCAAAATGTAGATTGATAAAAATGGAGGCTTTAGTGAAGACAGTCTTGGAGAAGGATGAACCATTGTGTAACTTGTAGGATCAGAAGAAATGAGTTGAAGGAAATATGGAGCTTTCACTAGAAACTATTACGGAGATCAATGAGAAAGGGATGCATTAGGAGGAACATTTATACTCACAAAATCAAGAAAATGAAGAGGTAAATCAATCAAGAAGCTCACTCAATGCATAGGATCTAAGTGTTGGGTCCAAGCAATGCATGGAGGAACTCACCCAAAAATACTTAGAGTTGGATGTGGAGGAAGTGGGAGATGAGGCCCAAGACCTTGTATCCATTGTGAATTTTTTTAGGAGATCCATGGGAATATATGACTATGAGTTGATCATAGAATGATTGGAAGAGTTGGGTTGCATGTAATGAGAAGTGAAGTTGGTTTTGAAGTACTTACACATAGATCACAAGTCAAATACTATGTACAACCATATCCTTGGTAACTAATGGGAGCTCTCTTATTGCTAGCAAACCATGAGTTGACTAACTTCCTAAGAGAAATGTTGGATAGTGGGTTGCCATTGAAGTCAACAAGAAGTGGTTGTCATTGATTTCAACATATGTGGGTGTATTTGGAGAAGTCTCCAAAGTGGTCCCCTTATGGTGTAGCTCTAAGCATGGCCCTCACAGGAAGATGCTTTGAATAATTCTACAAGAAGCCTCAGAGTTGTGGTCATGAAGCCCAAATTTGTTTGAGGAATAAGGACATGAAGGAAAATGTGAATGCAGGTAACATAGTCATAGATGGATAATCCTAGGCGTGTCGTTTCCGGTGATAGGTGGTACACTGCGTGGTTCCTCACTGCTGAGGAGTTATGAAGTCATGAATTTGGAAGCCCCAAAGATGGGTTACGAATCCCCTAGTTGGTTACAAGACAATTAATGAAAGGGTTAAGTGGTTGTAACAAGAAACCCCTAAAGTAGGGAAATAAGTTTCTTGGCAAAAATATAAATACCCCTCAAGGAGTCTTTCATAAGTACAATTCACACACATCTCTATTGATTATCTATCTTGTGAATAACTTTTGGTCTATTCGCGAATCTAAGGTTGAGTCTGAGGTACTGAGCCTGAAGTTGTGAAGGAAGATCAATGGTTAAAGTCTCGAAATTGCAAAAAATTTGAGTAACCCTAGTTTCTGAGGCATCTATGGGTTGCAGGTCAAAAGGGCACAAATGTACGCAGGTTGCAGTGGAGAAAAGCATGGATATCTACGGGTAGTAGAAAAGGAAGTCACCAATCTGTGAAAATCTTGTGAGAGGGTGTTAATATATGCCTGTACCAGAGTTTTGATGCCCAGGTTGGTTTACTTATCTGTTATCTGATATAACATAATGTCTACAAGATCAGAGGTATGTTCTTTATGTGTGTTTATCATGGATGATATGACACATGCTTGAGGCATGTTTTGGAGTCCCTTTTGGTTTATGGTTGCATATGGTTGCATATGGTTGAGGTCCATGTTTTGGTGTCATTGATACATGCTTGATAAATATCCTTGGTATATTGTATATGGTTGTTATGGTTCATTATTAGAGGCACATATCTGTGATAGTGGAATATATTTGAGGCATATCTTATGGTATATGGTATGATGCATGATTCAGGTACATTGTGGTACATGGTTGGATACTTGATGTTGATATGGTCCATATGAGCAGATCTAGTTGATATATCAATGACATGGATAGTGAAAGGTTGCAGGTTGATGATCAATTATAGATTGATGATTAGTTACAGGTTGATGTGACAATGACAGGTTACAGGTTAATGATTGGTTACTGGTTGAAGTGACAATGATAGGTTGATTATAAGTTGATTATTAGAGGAAGTGACAATATTAGTGGTAGTGACAGTTTGGTCTACACTTATATTTCAAGGCGATAGGATAGGGCAAGGAAAGGGGGTCGTAGCCTCCTTTCGGTTGGGCCGGAGAACACAAGGAGTTGGAGATTTCTTCAGGTTGGAGCTTGATCATCAAGGGGTTGTAGCCTCCTTCTGGTTGGAGCCAAAGAATTCAGGGAGTTATAAATTCCTTCAGGTTAGAGCCGGTAAATTGGGGGTCATAGCCTCCTTCCAGTTGTAGCCGGAGAATTGGGAAGTTGGTGCTTCCAATCAATGTATTATTTTGATATATAAGAAAAGAATTATGTGGTTTTATCGCATTTGGGTTTCCACATAAATTCTAGTGTATTGTGTTTCTGTGACTGTCTATTATTCTCTGTTGATTTATACTGCTCATGATATATTGATGATATACTTATACTGATGTTAATGATTACATATTATGGTTAAAAGTGATAATAAAGTGCTCATATTGATTCACCCCCCCTCTCAGTATTCCAACAAACAGGTAGTTCAACCTTGGGTGCCTTTTGAGAAGGTGTTGTTGAAAGTTAATTGCAAATACAACTTAGCAGTATGAGGGAAGCTGGTGACCTTTCCCTAGTGCAATAAGTTATCATATGTTGGGTTGTGGTAGTAAATTCAACAGTAGTTGGTATGTTGATTTGTAGGAGTGAATTAGTAGTCGTGGGAAAAGTGAGTGACTTTTCCTTGGTTCATTGAGGTTGGACTGAATGACCGAAGTGTGGATGGAAAATACTATGTATGGACATGGGGAAGTACATTCTCATGGATTAGATGCAATGGTTGTATTGATCACCCAACTAGTTCGAGACTTGGGGAGACACCAATGTGTGGAAACATAAGATGGTTGGAGTATGGATGTAGTAGGAGGTCAAGATGGTCTAACACTTGAACATTTTGGGAAATATTCTTAAGGAAAGGTTGGACAATAACAACTATAGGAGATAGTTGCAGCAACGAAGCATGGTCACCACAATGGGGAAACAACAAATTGAAGAATTGGAGACAAACTTGGGCATGTAAATTTCCTATGTGGATTGGGTGGAGTAGTTGCATGACAAATTTGGGCAGAGAATGATGTTGAAGGTTGGGTGTCTATTGTAGATGGTCATGTTGAGTTATGGAAATTTTGGGTTTCCAACAGTCATTGGCATGAAATTTAGGGTTTCAAGAAGACTCAGTTGCAGATGGATGCAGATGTGCAGAAAGTTCTTGAGGATGTTGTTAAGGGAAGCAATAAATTTTAGTGGGGGAGGATGTAAGACCCTTTCCTAGAGGGGCACAAGGAACCTCCATCAAAATGGCCTGGTTGAGTAGTTTGGATGACCAAGACAACTTGTCCCAAAGGCAAGGTGCACCTTTTGGGGTTTCCTTGGAAAGACAATGAAGACAAACTACCTTGGGAACCCTTATGGATAGATTGAGTGCTTTGCACATGGAATTTGGATACTTGAGCAGTCCTGCGGATGGACAGGGCATTACAAATGAGTCAAGTTGGAAGCTCCAAGAATTGGGGTGGACTTGGATAGAGACTTGAGGAGTTGGAGTGTCAAGACTTATACATACTGGTTGAGTTGGGAAATCTGCATTTGGGGATTGTGATGGGAAATAAAGGTGCCTTCGAGAACAAGTTTTCGCAGATCACGATCTTGGATGCACTTATTGGGCTTACTCATTGGGCACACATTCCTTGGGTATGAATTGCAAATTATGGTATTGAAGACATGTGGACTTTGGGTGCACTTGGGCCAAATGAGTTGACTTGTGAATGGGGTAAATCAGGCACAGATGACTAGGTTGACCATATGATGAGGCACACTTGGGTAAAATCATGTGGGCCAATATGTGCGACAAATGAATCGGCTTGGGACCACTCCATACGATACGACTTGCCAAGTGTTGGGAAAGGCACATATAAGTATGGAGAGGAAAGAATACATCAAGAGGAAGATTCAACAAGGGGATTTGTGGTGGTATTTTATGAGGATCAACATCACAGGTCACCCAAGTTAGCTTGGTGACCGAAATTGTGAACAAGACCTCCAACACGTAGGCTTGTGGATGAGATGGGGGTTGATTGGTGCGAGTTTTGTGGGTGTTGCACCTCTTTAGGCACCTTAGTGAGAAAAATAGAGGTGCTTGCAAGCTTAGTTGGGTTTTCTAAGAAAGACATCTATAAGGAAAAGGTTTAGAGAAAGAAATATAAATAGAACAACTAAGAAATAAAACAACTGTTGATACTGAGAGGGGGGTGAATCAGTATCAAGTACAATTTAAAAACCTTTTTCAACTTATACTTAAACCATTCAATTATATCCAATGAACAATGAACAATATTATAAGAGTTACACCAATACACCACAATACACCATGCA
>ML789671.1:228621-241073 GCA_009831015.1 Picea engelmannii
ACATTAGGGCCGACCTGACACTTTCTTATTTTGTAATTATTTTCTTTAATTATTTTCAGGGCCTACATGTACTTCCTTTTTCAATTCACTTTGTCATCTTCAAAAATTCATTTCTCCTCAACCATGAGGATCGATGTGACATGACACATACCACCAAAAACAACATGATGTATACTATCCATTCATGGGTGTTGTATATGCATGTGCATTTTCCTTCATGTCCAAATACCTTTATCAATCTTGCGGTCCAAAACCCATGACTAGGGTTGACATCAACGACAACAATCAATATTCCAACAACAACAACTAAATTAATGAGCATAGGGACATAAGGACAAAAGAAACAATTAGACCCATGTCACCAATGATAAGGCTGATATTAGTGAAAGAAAACACCGAGAAGAAAGAGGACTATGAGTCCCTTCTTCCTCCAAGGGAGGGCTCTTGGACCCCCACAAATAAGCTATTCTTACAACTTTGAAAATGAAAATGAAAATGGTGAAAGAATTCTTTGATAATCCACTCAAGGGGTGAGATGGATTTCCCAATGAAATGATGCAAGTATACTCTTGGTAAGGATAGAGGATTCCTCAAGAAAATAATGGCAGCATAACTTTGCTATGAATTCCTTGAAAAATGAAGTGTATCCATGGCCTTTTTATAGCATTCCTTTGAGGTATTGTCCAACTAGTTTGTAGTGTGTAAAGGGGATAATTAGGGAATTTCTAGGTCTTTGACCAGCCACCCAGTCGAATCCAATCCAGATTTGAGTGTCAAATCAACTTGGAAGCTGAACCAGAAGTGGGTAGGAGGCCGACCACTCTGATAAATGCGTCGTTTCTCAGGTGCGCGGCTTTTTGCAACAACAATCGCGCATCGTGCGCATGTGCGCGATTCTTGCATTTATGTTTCGTGCATGTGCACGCTAGCTCTATGTCTTCATAGCTCCCTTTAAGTTTTGCACTAGTTGTATAGTTTTTTACCCTTTGGAAATGATTTTGTGATATTTTGTTCCATGGGTGACCTCATAACTGTTTGACGATGCTGAATTCTTGTAACCATTTGCGGATGAAATTTTAGTGATAGCAGATGCCCCCTGATGGATGAGGTTAGGAGCATATGTATAGCCGAAATCCATCAATGTTTCTTCTACTGAGAGTGTTGTTGTAAGAGAGAGTGATAATGAGATTGTCAAGAGTTACCCGTTGGAGGGAGAAGGGAACCTGTAGAACCCGACCTTCCATAAGGTGTGTAAAAATAAACAGTGTACAAACGAGGCGGGCATGCCCCATGCTCGTGTCATGTAACTCAAAAGAGTAATAATGTGTTGATGTAGACAACTGTAGCGCCCTCGGGGGTAGTCGTGATAAAGGCAGAAAATAATTCTTCGGAGGAACATACTCTGAATGATAGGCAGTGACGTCTGTAAGAAATGTCATGGATTTTGTAGGCATTGATAGCCCAACCCAGTTCAGAGGTCTTCGACAAATATAAGAAATCACTGCAATAGTTGCAAAGTAAGACCCACCGTAACATGAGAAAGTGTTGAAGTTGAATGTTACGGGGGTCAACGACAACAGGGAGAAATTGTGGTTCTCCCTGTGCCATCCTAGATCTCTCATTGGATAGGTAATGAGAATCAAGATACTGTCGCCCTTCTGGAAAATTGTGTTGATGTCGACAAAAGGGGGACACGACTCTCAAAAGCAAAGGGCTTCGTGAAATATACTAGGTGAGGTTAGGAACTAGAGGAGGTACATGGTCAAAGTCAAGATGTATGGAGACTCAAGACTGCCCTTGGTTGGGGGTATATGTGAAGTATAAGTGGTCGTAACTATTCAACTAAGTCGAGTGTCAGGGAGACAACAAGACGTGGGATAAGTTGTGCCAAAGGTAGGACAAAGTGAAAAAACTCAGAGGGAAGAGGTAAGTGACCTATGGGATACTCAGAGGAGATGGATGATGTCAACATGGGTAGATGATAAGGAGTGCCCCAACCAAGGGCGACATGGGTTGCGTTCGCCAAAAAGGGAAGAAGGTCGCCAAAGGTGATGACAAAAAGGTAATACAAATGCTAGAAACAAAGGCGTTTATACAATAAATAAAGAATAATGTGGGATGAGTGTACAAATACAGAAACGGGTGCCCCAATGTAATATGGTTGGCCCATGTAGGGCACAATTTGCTAGGAGAACTAGTGGAGGGTGGGGGCCCCATGGGTGGGTTTCTGTATGAGGTAGGTGAAATGAAGGGAAATTTGTAGATGGGAAAACTGATTGTGGATGAAATGGAGGGTTCATGATACTACAAAGGTGCAGTCAAAAATAGAACCTTGAAGAGATAATCTGGGAGTCCGATGGGAAAGCTCGTAAAATGAGGAGAATGAGTATGTGGCTGATTCGCAACATAATGTAAGACTATCGGGACTCCCATCCCTAAAGGGTTGAAAAATAGCATGAGTGTCGGTGTGAAAAAGGGTGCTATGAATGGGACAAATCATGTGGGTAAGAGTGCTACCGGGTGACAGTACTGAAGATGCAAATGGAGGTGTTGGTACTGCAGAGCCGGATATGGGGATCCTAGAGGCAAATGTCAGAGGATGTGACTGGAGATGCAAGTGAGATTCAGAGGGAATGACTACATGACAGTGTTGAGTATATACCTGAAGGGGATGCGTTGATGTATGATGACCAAGTACCTACACACATGAAAACCAAATACCCGATGTGAACAATATCTGAAGAGAATCGAACATACGAGCATTTATTTGATAATTTTGAACATGAGCAAGCGTACCTGAGTGTGTCATGGGCAGATGCTCCACTGGGAAAAAGGGAAAATGATAACCTAATGTAAATGTCTGTGTAAGAGGCTGGAGATGGTTCAGAAAACAGAGCTTATGGACTCCATGTTGGGCCCCAACAACTCCCCCTATATTTTTACAAAATTTAAAGGGCCCCCATTAGAATCTTGATAATTGTAATGAGCTACAGAATCAACCTTTTCAAATAGTTCCATTCTTTGGCTTGCTTTGAGACAGACTTAAGACATTCACTTTAGTATGAGACATTTATTATAAGAGTATATGTCAAAAGTTAGAAACGAGCATAAAAATCTCAATTTAAACAAAAACGTTAATTTTTATCAAATGTTTACTTTCGTTTAAATTATGATTATGTGTTCATTCTTTTTCTCATTAGCAAGTTTGAATATTTTGAATAATGGGTTCAATACTTCATCAAATAATATCTTCGTTGGTTTATCATTTTCATGAAATCATTTGGTGATATTAATTAATGAAATTCTTTTTTCATTTTGCATCTCATTTCAAAATAATAATAATCAAAGAATTATCTATCATTTGTTTGATTTTGTAAAAAACCAAAATTAATGTTTTTTTTCTCCATTAACTTGAAGCTTCTAGATCATATTTGAAAACAAATTATAAACAATGTTTGTTTATAAGTTATAGTTAGTTTAAATTCATTTTTTTATTTTTCTAGATTTTGTTTTATGCACAATTTTTAGGTTATTAATTTACGTTTCTTTTTGTTTCATAGGTTTCTATTATCAAATATTTGATACGGATCTGATCATGACTTCATTTTATTATCCAAATACGTTCAAGATGATTGATCCAAAAATAATTTTGGATTTCTACAAATAATTTTATGAGCAACAACAGATAAAATTTGGAAAGGCGTAAAGATCAGACAGACGATTTTGCCGAACTGATTGCAGCCAAATCGTGAGGAATTTGAAGAAATGGTTGAAAACCCAGAACCAAAATGGACCCATTTACCTTACTTGTAGGGATTTTCCCAAACAAATGCATGATTTGAGAGATATTTGGGTCTCTTTTAGAGGCAAATTTCAGGTGGCAGAAATTAATAGTGACACCCAGACTGTTCATTCATTTTATAAATATATGAGAAAGATCAGAGCCAGAAGGATCCAAGAATTGGAAAAGAGGATTTTAATCCTTTCTCTTTTGTATATTATTGTTTTTGTAAAATTTTTATTTCTTTTCAAATGGAGTAATGGATGGCTGGAATCTTTGGGAGAATGGATGAATATTTTCAAAGAAGAATATGGAATTCCAGGTTGCTTAATGGCTTTTGTCCTGTAAGTAAAATGGTTGTATTTTCATTATAATGTATTCATATTATTTGAATAATTGATTATGCATTGATTTAAATTAGCTTTAGTCTATTTTATCAATACATGGTTAATTATTATCATTTATGTATTAATTTTTTCAATCTTTAAAGTCTATTATCCAAAAAACTTCTTCGAGGACTACAGAATGGACAAGTCATTCCAAAAACTTAATAGAATGGCATATATGCGTTTTGGCTTTAGCCTTTTGTTTATAATGTTGTTATTTATGTTTTTTTAATCCTGTTACATGTGCAGGTCTGATATCTTTAGATTAAATGATCTGTGATGTGTAGGAGGTTTATATTATAAATACCATTTGCTTCATCAAAATACAAATGTTGTGATTATATATTTGATTTAAATAATGGAATTTATCTTTGAGTTTTAAATTGAATGATAAAATGCATATATTGCTTCCAGATTTATCTTGCTGTAATCATGTATAATTATGAGATCATAGGTTTATGTTTGTGTTTCCTTCTCTGTCATTAAAACCTAAGCTGCCAATACATGTTCTAAATTTATTTAGAACAGTCATAAGGTTCATTGCAGATTTCTCTCTTGGACATGGTAGTTGGATGTTCACCACTCATGCAGATGCTTGGATACACCTCACTAATTCATTGACAGGATAGCTTCTTTGTATTTTTCTGTCATTTACATATCATTGAAACTAGAATGTATGGTTCAGCTTTGACTATCCACATGTTCATGTTTCATTAACTTTTTTTTGCAAGATTCTTTAAATTTATAAAAGAAAAAACAATGAATATTTTTATGTGCTTTCTTTATCTACTTCCTAGAAGCAATCATATTTCACATCGATTTTTGTAAGTTTTGATTAAAACTTGCATCTTGTAAATCATGTAAATAAACGAGACTTGTATATCTTCTGCTTAAATACAACTACTATAGTTACATTTGAACATATGTACATATATATAGTGTGTTTAGTAATTAGTTAGTTATTTATCTCTTTTATTCGTTTCTTTTAGGATTCTTAGATTGGCTAACGGAGCCATTAAACCCGTCAGAATGAGTTACACCAAATGGCTTGGGTTATTTAGACAACCCTGGACCGGACTCACTCTTCCAGTTGGCGGACGGTCAATTTCATCCGTCAACACTCCTGTACCAAAAAATGAAAGTGGGAAAATGGCTTAGATATGGACGGCGGGTCCATAATGTCATCCCAGGTTTACTGACACTATGGATGATCGGGCGGTAGTTTGGGGGGAGGACATGTACCTCCCCTTTGCTCAAGGATTGATGAAGAAGTATAATGAATCATATTCACAGGAGCATTGGTATGGAGTGTCGGAGGAAACTTAGGAAGATACATGTGGTGTGCCACGGCTAATGTGTGGTGGACGTATGGGATAGATGGGAAATGGTGTGTATAATGGCCATATTCTGAACATATGGAACAAGCGAATTTGGTTTGCATCCCTTTGCTACTTGAGTTAGGGGAGGTAGCGACAGTACTTGCTATAGTGGCGAGTGGTGATGGTGTTTGATTGAGTGGAATTAGGTTACGTAATTCAGGTAGAGATGGGAATTTGTGGGTTGGGTGTCCATCTTTCTCACATAGCGTGCAAGGAGGTTGGACCTGTGGGGGGGGGTGGAGCTGTGGGCTCCTTCTTCTTTCGCCTGACCCCAGCTGTGGCAGGGAGGTTAGTGAATGGGGGTGTAGAGGGTATGGTGGGAGTGAGTATGGGAATCGTCATTGGGATTCCTTCTATTTGGGGGGGAAGGGATGGTTGAGGAACCATCTCTGGTGGATGTAAATACCAAACTAGAATTTCCAACACCATATTAGGGAGAGTAAGAGTTGCGGCTACTTGGAAAGCTTGTATGCCTGGTGGAGGGTAAAAGAAGGGGATTTGAGTAATGGCTTGGGGAACTGTCTCCCAAACTAGGATATGGCCCTAGGGAGAGGTGAAATCATGAACTGGTGGAGTCGACGAGTTCGTAGGAGGCTCATGAGGGGGGAGCTCTGCAACTAGTGGGACGTCAGATATGATAGAAGCCTCCTTAGGAGGAAGGGTATCCTCTGTGTCAGTTCCTTTAGAGGAAACTACACACACTCGTGCTGAAAAAGATGGGTTTAGGAATGGTGGTGCTCCCTGACAAGTGCCCAATATGGATGGGTCTTGGAATAATCCAGGGCCAATGTTGGCAACTGAAAACTTATTCGGGCTAACATGAACAAGGGGGAGGATGTTATCGATGTTGGCGGAATGGTTAGGCTCGTAATGTGTAAGTTGGTCGATGGTGACGATCTTCCCATTATGGGGGAACATCATCRTACGAAACACAKAAGAGGCRAYCRCCTTCATAGCATACATGTAGTTGCGTCYGAAMRAGATATTGTAATCAAGCTRGGCATCGATAACTTCAATGTCAATGAGGATGGTTTTGCCCCCAAGTTCTATGGGGACATTTTGACAAAGCCCTGTGGAAGATGTTGGTCGACCGTCGTAAGCTCGAAGGGTGATGGTAGAGAGTACTAGCTCAGGGGAGTCAATTTTCTGCCATACGTCTTTAGACATGATGCAGGTGGATGCACCTTCATCGATGATACACCTATAAATTGTGGTGTTCCAGATCTTAACTGGTATCTAGAAGGCTACTTGGGTGAGAAGACGTGGTTCTCCATTATCTGAATCAAATGTGATTAGCTGGGTGTCAGCCGTGTCGATTGCCCCCAAGGAAAAAAGCAAGGATTTCCGTTGAGTGGGACAACTTTGAAGGACCTCTAATACTGACATGGTAGCTGAGGATTGTGCTAAGTCATCAACCAAACTGTAATTATGAGCTGCCCTAGTTTGTGGGTTGTGGACATTCATGCGCAATGGGATGCGAGGGATGCGAAGAGGTGGTTTTGCATTAGGGAAAGGGATCACCAACGGGGGTCCCGTTGGTGTGGGGATTGTTTTAGGGGGAATGGGAGGAGACTCAACGGGTGCCTGATATTGATGATTACGTGTTTACAGAAGGATTTCTTCCTCACTGGTGAGAAGGATCGTACGATATGCCAGATTGTTTGGATTGAGGTACTTTCCCAACTATGGTGGGATAGGCCATATCTCTTGTTGAGTGTTAATCACACCTTGGTGTGGAATGGGATTCTGCAGCACGGCTGGGGGGGGTTGTTGCACATATTGTTGTGGGGCCTGTTGAGGGGCAAGCAGTGCTGGAGGATGTGGTAGACTGTCTGAGTCTTTCAACCATTTAAAATCAGTGATTTGGGGGCAATGATGAGTATAATGACCGAAATCACCGCAAAGGGCACAAGGGAAGTTGGTTTTGACAGTATTGTTATTTATCCCTTGACGCCTATTGTTATTTCCCCCCTGGGGGTTATGATTCCCTTGGTTCTGGTTGCCCCCAGTAGGTTGGTTCTACTGGGGTTGATTCTCGCCTTGACCTGGGTTGTTATTGTTCCTGTTTCTTCCTTTCTTTTTGGCATGATTTTATGGGTGGGTCGGATTTGTCATATTCAACTATTCAAAATTTTGATATTGCTGAATGGGAGAGGGTTGAACAAAATTCACCCCAGCGTGAGGATGTGGGGGAGTCATGGGTTGTGGGGGACCAGGAAATGGAAAGTATGTATTCTGTGGAGGTAACGATCCGTAAGGTATATAAGAAGGCATGGCGATTTCACTAGTACTATAAGCTGAGGTAGAGGGGGTACCAGAACTTGTTTGAATAGGTGGGTGTATGGGGGGTGCCGACGGTGGCCCACTGATGGGTGGAGGCATAGCAACAGGGTATGGTTGTTGATAAGGGGGTGGAGGGTAATAAGAGGTGCCCCCATATGTCGGCGGATATTGAGGTATTCCATACATTGGTGGTTGTTGGGGTTGTGGACCGTGGTGAGTGGTATTACCAATTGGTCCATCTGCTGAGTGAGACATCCCAGGTTTGTCTTGGCCAAACGACATGGGTTTTGGGAGATCAGGGAGTATATTATATAAGTACCCTGACTGTGAATAGATGAGGTCGTATTGTTGAGCCTTACTGATGGCTTCTTCTTCGGTTTGAGGGAAGGTGGAAGCTATATCCTTATCGAGGAGAGAGACAAGTGATCTAAGAAACCAGTCAAGGCACTGTTGTTTGGTGGTTTCAGCTTTGCATAAACTACGTCGTCTACGCCACTCGTGAATGTGATCAACGGTATGTGTGGCTAAGGTTTGTTTGAAATTAGAGAGTAGTTCAAGACCAGCGTCATGGCGGATTGGTAATTGGAATAAGGTCAAAAATTCTTTGGCCAAGGACTCGAAAGTCGCATGGGACCCTGATTTTTCATCTACATACCATTTGGTTGATGGGCCAGTGAGTGTGCATTGAAATAATTGTAGTCTGATGGAATCATCCATAATGTTGTTGGAAGAGCACCATAGGTGGAAAGTCATGACATGGTTGGCAGGGTCATCTCCTGCCTTTCCTTCAAACTTGGGGTTGTTTGAAGGTAGTTTGGTGGGCATGGAAGGCCATGTGGGGTCATGCAATATAGGATCATTGGTAAGTTTGCTTAGATCAGGCATGTTAAGAGAGGCCAAATATGGCATCAGGAGTGTTGGTTGAGGATTAGCTCCCACCATGGTAGGAGTGTTCTGTGAACCTAACCCTTGAGGGGGACTAAGTGGGTTGGTACTTCCCCCTTGAGAGGAAGTTGGTCCTCCGCTTTCGTGTAAAGGAGAGCGAGTGGACGAAGGGACTTGGGAAGTGGACCCAAGTAATGTGGAACCAAGAAAAGTTTATCCTAAGATAGTAGCACTCACAGGAGTGTGTGAAGGTAGTGTCGATGAGGTGGAAAGACTAGGAACTCCCCCTAAAATAGGAGGGAGGTGTAGTAAGCATTTGGAACGACGGGGGTTCTGTGGGTCCCCTATGATGTTCGACTAGCTGAGTGGATGTGTGTGAAATGTGATGAGAGAAAGTAAACAAGAACCTTTGTTGCAAATTTTGAACTTTACACAATATATATATCCAAATCAAAATGTAATAAGAAGTGCATCATACATAAAGTGGTTTGAAAAAGAAGCATATATGTGGATAAGTGGGTTTTGTCCGCATGAGGAATCAAAGAAAACAAATGCTCGTGTCCTAAAAGACGTAACGTCCTTCCTCTCAAATAGCACCAGGCCTTCCAATAGTACTCAACAGTGGGGTCCGAAGTCACCGGAAGAGAAACTAGTGAAGGATGAAATAATCGGTTATAATGAGGGGTAAAGGGGGAATATCCCAAAAGAGCTAGCAATATTTCCCAATAGCCACACAAAATCCAATCGAGGTGCAATTGCAGCCCACAATTTCCACCTAGGTAGATGTCCTAAAATTTGGTCACTAGGTACCTCGGTCAAAGTGCGACATTTAGATTTTCGGCCTAAGAAATGGGTCATGGGCTGGATCCCATCCAAGAGGTGGGTGCCTCAAGGGGGGACGCATAGAACAACCGGACCTCGGCCTTCAACCCTTCACGAGTATCTCCCTGCCTTATGGTGTTAGGAACTCTTGACTTAGAGGATTTTCAGTTCCCTATTTGACAACTTCTATGGTTTTGACAATGTGAGAATCAGATAACAGAGAGTTATTTGGATACCTAACCCCGAAATCCTACCTAGACTAAAACATTTCTTTTGGCACCTCCTGTGGAGGAAAACTTAGTATTTTTTAGAAAAAATTTAGATGTAGTTGTTTGAGAGATTGGGGGTGTGAACCAACCTCATTGAAATTAAATGGGAGTGGATAGTTTCGTCAAAAAAAAGGTGGGGTGTTTCGGAATTCCTTTGGAGGAAACTTACTTTAACCTCCATGTTTCAAGAAGAAACTATGTGAGTGATAAGTGACTTTTGTGTGTGAATGAGTGAAAGTGTGCCAATTTTTAATGAATTAGGTGTCACCTTGCTGCATGTAGACTTCGCTTGGTCTTTACGAGTGTTGATTACATAATTAACTAAATTCCTTTGATACAACCTTGCGTAATTCAAAATTCCCTAGGAAGCTAGCATGTGGACATGTGGGTCCGTTACTATTCCTTTAACTCCCTATTGTGATTTAATCTAAGAAAAACTTTGAAACTATCCTAGATTGTGATCATGTAGGCATGTGTGGGCCCGTTACAAAACCTTTAAACTTCCCTAGTGATTTGATCTAAGAAAGTAAATTTCAACACTATCCTATCTTTGTAGCATGTGGGCATGTATGGGCCCATTACAATATTAAGATGTGTTTGAAAAATAAACTAAGAGGAGTCCCAAGAAGGGTTGTTGTCCTCTCCTAAAGGTTTTAATCTTCTTAAGGGAGATGAAATTGTCCCACAATTGTTTTTCTGATTCTCAAGGTCGCTTGGAGGCGCAAGAGAAGAGCATACTAAGCAATTGTTATCCAACTTCTAGTCCCAATGAAAGTTATATGTGATTGCAAATGATTTCCAACTTATATATTTTTAGTCAAAGCAAGCCATTCATGTGGCGAAAATGAAAGCAAAAGAGGAAATAATGATTTTAACCCCCCTAAGTGCCTATGTGTTTTGACTAATCCCTTTATATGAATAGGGAACTAAGTGTGGTGCAGCTTAAAAACATGCATGAAATCTCTTTTAAGAAGGCTAGGGACCTTCCCCAAATCACAAAAAACCTTACAATGTAAATTTTTTGCACGGGTCTCAGTGGAGACAAAGGCACACAAAGCGCATGTGCGCAGACCAAAAATAGCTAATGGGCGTAGGTGCGCAGAACAGAATTGTGATTTAGGCACATGTGCACACGATGCACGTCTGTGGGCCAAAAAACCCACGCACAGGTGACACATAGTCGTGAATGAAAAATCTAGATGGAATTCTCTCAATTCAACTTGGAATTGGATGATTGGTAGGTCAAATTAGGCCGGTTAATGCACCTACAAGTTAAATAAACCAAAAGAAGAGCTAGAAAAACCCAAATGAGGTAGGAAATTGATACATTTCCCCAATGGAGTCGTCAATCTGTTGTGCCTCTTTCGTCACCTTAGTGAGCAAAATAGAGGTGCTTGCAAGCTTAGTTGGGTTTGCTAAGCATGACAGTTGTAAGGAAAAGGGTTAGAGAAAGAAATATAAATAGAACAACTAAGAATTAAACTAAGAAATAAAACAACAACTAAATTAATGAGCATAGGGACATAAGGAAAAAAGAAACAATTAGACCCATGTCACCAATGATAAGGTTGATATTAGTGAAAGAAAACACTGAGAAGAAAGAGGACTATGAGTCCCTTCTTCCTCCAAGGGAGGGCTCTTGGACCCCCACAAATAAGCTCTTCTTACAACTTTGAAAATGAAAATGAAAATGGTGAAAGAATTATTTGCTAATCCACTCAAGGGGTGAGATGGATTGTCCAATGCAATGATGCAAGTATACTCTTGGTAAGGATAGAGGATTCCTCAAGAGAATAATGGCAACATAACTTTGCTATGAATTCCTTGAAAAATGAAGTGTATCCATGGCCTTTTTATAGCATTCCTTTGAGGTATTGTCCAACTAGTTTGTAGTGTGTAAAGGGGCTAATTAGGGCATTTCTAGTTCTTTGACCAGCCACCCAGTCGAATCCAGTCCAGATTTGAGTGTCAAATCAACTTGGAAGCTGAACCAGAAGTGGGTGGGAGGCCGACCACTCTCATAAATGCACCATTTCTCAGGTGCGCATATTTTTGTGACAACAGTCGTGCATCGTGTGCATGTGTGTGATTCTTGTGTTTCTGTTTCGCGCATGTGCGCGCGCGCTCTGTGTCTTCATAGCGCCTTTTAATTTTTGCACTAGTTGTATAGTTTTTTACCCTTTGGAAATTCTTTTGTGATATTTTGTTCCATGGGTGACCTCATAACTGTTTGACGATGTTGAATTCTTGTAACCATTTGCGGATGAAATTTCAGTGATAACAGTGGGGTTGTCTAGGAGGAGGAAATTAACCTTGGAATTTCTTATATTGTTGTAATTGAGTTGTGGTTGTGACCGATCTCCCCTCTTTGTATCTTGTATCATATGTAACATTCTTATACATGTATGAATAAGGGTGTTAAGCACTTGTCTTGAGTGCCATCCGTCCCCATATATTGCGTACTTGTGTGGATGTTCTATGTATTTGGATGTTCATGTTCTTTGCATACTTGTGATTTGGCTAAGTGTAATATTGGCTAAGTGTAGTATTGTTGTGAATCATTTGAGGCCATGATTGGACACACAACTAGTGTACTTGTTGGGTAACTTAAGTTGAGAAATACTTGGTGTATCTAACTTGTTATAAC
>ML789671.1:245949-260259 GCA_009831015.1 Picea engelmannii
CATACTTGTGATTTGGCTAAGTGTAATATTGGCTAAGTGTAGTATTGTTGTGAATCATTTGAGGCCATGATTGGACACACAACTAGTGTACTTGTTGGGTAACTTAAGTTGAGAAATACTTGGTGTATCTAACTTGTTATAACTCAAGATGAAGTTATGGGTAGACATTCAATGAAGAGGCATAGTTTGGTTGTAGTAAGTGTGGTGTGGGAAAACCATCATGGCCAAGGAAAGGAAATGTCACACAATTGTAAGTGCCAGAGTGACTCGAGTGCACCAAGTCATAGTAAAATGTTTTTGTCAGACTGTAGGTCCGTGAAACCTATCCTTGGAAAACCTCCAATAAGATGTGTTTTATCATGGCCTTGTAAGAACTAGTAATAAAATGTATATTCCTTGCTTCCTATTGTTGGGCTTGCTAGTATAAAAAATAATTCATCCTTTTATAATAGCTCTTTCTTCTTGCATTTAGGGCCAATACACATAACTTTGCAATTCAGATACTATTTTTTTCAACACCAAAAAATGTTGCAACTTTTGAGGTATGATGCTCTCTTATAAGTTGTATTCTTTCCCCTTTAGAAACACACAACTTCTACAACATGTAGAGTAACCCATCTTGTATATGGTAGTCATCCTTCTTATCTCTTTCTTCTTCATGATCTCTTTGAAATTGCAGCCTCTAAAATATCATTTTAAATTCCTCAACTTTGGTCCATTCATATTTGTATGATTCATGGGTGAAAATCTCTGTGTGCACAAAAAACCTCAAAATGGTAATTTTTGGTATTGGTGGTATTGGTATCTTGACTATTAGCTTTTAGGGTTACTCTGAAAGTGTTTACAACATGCTTAGAGATGCTTCATGTGATGTGGGGTGCATGGTGTGTTGATTATCCTTGGATGTACCATAATGGACATACATATTGGAGATAACTTACTAATGATTGTTAGACCTTCAACCCTTACTTTTCAGATATGCATACCTTTGAGCTTGACATGCGTCACATAGAATTGGAATGCTTCACATACGGGCCTATCTAGTGGGTAGAGAGGTTGTTTGTTGTGGACTAGATCCATTTGTTATTGTTGTCCTCCCTCACTTTTCATATAAATAATGGAATAAGAGAGTCCTTTTATAATATTCATTTTGGTTCACTCATGTGATCACATACTTGTGTTAGAGATGTGAGAGCTAGAGAAAAATAGTCTCTTTGTTCTCTTCTTCATTTGTGTTTTCTCTCTTTTTCTTGAACATTAGGGTTCTTGAGGGAATTTAAGGGAAGACTATGGTTATGGTTTTTTTCTCTAAGAATATAAGGAATATAGGGTTTGGGAGACACCCTATATGAGAAAAGTAATCACTTGATCTTGTATTTATAATGAGAGAAGAAAACTAGGGTTTCGTGTAATTTGGAAACCCTAGTACTACTTAGAGTGCTTGATGTGGAGAAGATAATGGGAGACTATATTTTACACTTGTGTGATGTAAGTGAAGGTGCCAAGGAGAAATTGCTAATGTGAATGTGAGCTTGTTGAGGATCTTTGGTGGAGCAATTCCTAGCTAGGAGGAGTTGGTGGCTAGGGTTTTGTTATTGTTTCCCTTGCCAGGGTTTAGAGAGCTTAACATGTACCAACTTATAATACGTTGTTGTATGTACTTGTAATTCATATTTAATATATATGAAGTATATATTTGTCCAAAGTTTGTGTACTCACATATTTAAATTTCAAGTTATGTTATCTTCATTATTGAGTAAATTCTAGCACTAGTTATACATGTTGGTTTGACCTAACATTAAGAAGAATTTGTTAAGTGATGTCACACACATATAAAAGGTAAATGGATAGATTTAATAATGTAATAATATTCTATAATAAGTCATTTTCATATCTATAATTTACTTGGGAAGTGTTCCCTAAGGGATGAAACTTTGTTGCACTAAAGTACACTTGATTGGTATTTATTTTCTTGGGATTGTTGGAACAACATGATATGCAAGTTCATCACAACTATGGATATTTTGGAGATAGTTATAATAGAACAATCAATTCTTGCACATAACAAGGAAGAAATTAAAGATTTATTTATGTTACCTAACCAATCTATGTGGACCTTGTCTTCCTCACTTCAAAGGAGTTGGTTACATATTGGTGCTACATAAGATGGCCCTATGGGTCAATCAATATATTGAGTAGTGAACATGTGTGTAGTACATTGTGTATGTAAATATTGTGTTTCCTTACACTACTATGTATGTTGAGCTATGTTTAGTTGTGTTTTAATGGTGTCTTTATATACCACCTCTATATGGGAATACTATCTCTCTTGGTTTCTTATATTGGTATGTGTTATCCCCATTTTGTGGATAACTAAGGAGATTATGTCTTGAGGTCCTTAGGTTCTAGATATGGAGTGTCGAGAAGACTACATGACTAGAAGTACCCTTTTGCACAGTTGGAAACCCCACTCACCAACATATATGGTCACAGATTTGTAGATGGCATCCACCACATCAGTTGGCTTCCGAAAGGCAGTGGGTCTTGCTCCATGAGGTACAAGTCAGTATTATGGTGATCATAATTTCAATATTTAATCCATTTGAGTATGTTGTATCCTAGATTGCTCTATATTTCATGATATATGCTTGGAAATTATGCCTTTTTCCTTGCTTCACCTTGGTGATTGACATTGTTCCCTAGTAAGTGGTTTTCCTTCAGTATAGGTTTGCTACTAGGAACTCCCTTAAAATCCATCGTATTGTTCTCGACCATACTTACCACTCTCCATCATTATTCCCCTCCATTTTTGTATCTCTTAGGATTTTAGGGTGTATTGACCCAAGAAGGGGTTGTCCCTTATTCTATGGGAAGAAGGGGTTGAAGGCCCAGAGGGATTGATGTTGGGTAAAAGATAAAATCCATGTATGAACCTTCCAGATGCTTCACCCAGGGATCACCCAAGAAAGTAGTGAAACACTTATCTTTGAGTAAAGAGGACCCACAATATAATAAATAATTCTTAGGTTAGTTGAAGGATAGGAGGTCTCATCACGAGCTGACCTATCATGTCCATGAATATCTAGTGGTATGACATTGCCATCATCTAGTTACCAAACCAGGGTAATGGCTCTTAGTTGCATGGTTGAGAGAAAGGGGGTCTCATCACGAGCCAACCTTCTCATTTCCACTAGGTGTTTGTGGGTGATATTTCCATTATATGGTCACCATGCCAAGGGAGTGACCTTCAAAATATCCATAAAATTATGAAAGAATAAAAGAATGACAATTAATGGACTTGGAAAAAGTGAATTGCAGATGAAGGTACCACACAATCCTATAAAAAGGCACCCATGAATGAGACACTACG
Source organism: Picea engelmannii (assembly GCA_009831015.1). NCBI lineage: Eukaryota > Viridiplantae > Streptophyta > Pinopsida > Pinales > Pinaceae > Picea > Picea engelmannii. The sequence continues at coordinate 249,320 of ML789671.1, forward strand.
ACCCATTATATATCATGATCCCTATTCCCATTGAGTCTTGACCCCAACCACTTCATCCACTTTACATGGATTGGAGAGGGATCTCTTGGAAACTCTCCTTGACCTAGGGAAAGATCTACCCAATAGGACACCTCGTCAACCCTCCCATACTCAAGCTTGACAAGTCGCATAGTGTCTTTGAGAAATTAATTTCTTGATATAGTGATCTTTGATGCACAAGCTTAGGTGGCTCATATATTGATTGGATTCACTTATCATGATGTTATGACTTGAGATCCTTGGAGGGCGTGCTCATTTGTCTTTGCAGGACCTAGTTGGTGGATAGTTTTGGGAGACAAGCCTAGCTTGGGATTCTGTGGGGATATAAGCCCATAGGTTGGATGCCAAGGGTCCACATGTAGGATCACAGAGACAAAATATTGAAGGCCTAGAGGACAGTTGGATTGACCTAGCCCATGCTTCAATTTCCAAATGACTTGCCTAGGAGAGGAAAAATGTCACCTCCTAGGGCATGGGGTCACTTTTGGGGGCTAGGTTTTGGTGGTGATGTAGCCATTCATTGACACATGGACATTTTGAGGAGAAGGAGGTATTCACCATGAGGATATTTCCTAGATGCTTGACATGTGGCCTTTAGAGGCCTACCCATGCTTCTCTAACACCAACAACTTCTTCTAAGTGGGAAAACGTCCCCTAGAAGAGAGACGTCCATGTAAATTAGGGTTTTACTTGTGAAAAAGTGAAATTTTAAATGAACTATTTAATATTACTTTGTTAAAGGGGGAAAGATTAGGGTTGTTGACCTCTAGTCTTGTGGTTTACCCCTCAATATGTGGAAAAGTCACCTTGGTGAGATTTTGTATAAATAAGAGATCATAATATCTCATTTTCACAAGAACTCTCCCTCTTGTGAGAGGACTTGGATCTGAAATTTTCGCTAAACTTGGTATATTTGTCTTTTGTGCATTTATTTATGGCTATTCTTGTGAATGGTTGATGGAGGAGTGAGGCGCTAGCCTTGGAGGAATGCTTTCTAGCTTTTATGGTGGATTATCTTAACATCTTTATTGATTTTGGTATGGTCTTTTACTCTTATGATATAATTTTTTCAAGTCAAGGATTGTTATGCTAGGAGCTAAGTGGGAAGTAAGAGTATTTACACCCCCACTCTAGTATCCATCATTTATTGCTTAAAGTTCATTGATGTTGTAAGGGTTTGTTTGAGGAAGTAAGAGGATTTACACCCATCATTCTCAAACCCTAACTAGAGATACTTTCCTTGGGAAGTAAGAGGATTTAAACCCCCAAGGAAGTAGCATCTCTAGTTCATTTATTTGACTCCATTAACCCAATAGTAAAGGCACTAGTCATATATTTTTTGCATTGGAGATATAAAATCATTTCCTTGGGAAACACATTTTTTTGTCTTTTGAAAGATCTCTTGCTTGGAGTTGGTTTGTGAAATCGAGAGGAGCCTTCCCCTACTAGGGCGTCTTGTTGGAGGCAAGCCAAAGGGGAAAATCGTGGAATTTTTGGGAAAAAAAGCATGCACAAGGGAAGCGACAGCTGGAAGGAAACAAAGCATGCACGCATGCAAGGAAAGCAACAATTGGAAGGAAGAACAACACACATGCATGGGAGGAAGACCTAACGACAATAGGGTTAGGGTTTTGGTAAGGTATTGTAAACGACTGAAGAGCCCAAAATGTATAAATATAGATACTTAGGTATCATAAGGGGTCGGGTTTGGATTAATGTTATTGTTGTAGATATGCATGAGTTAATGTGATATGTAGTGTTTTCGTTATAAGCTATTTTGTATAAGCTATTGAGCTAAAAAAATGGAGGGTAGATCTTGAGGGTTAGTTTGCAGGCTGGGGATCTTGATGCGATCTAGTTCGCCTCATATAGATCTTACCCGGCTGAGAAGAGTTGTAAGTGCACGGTGTTGTAGATGCAGAAATAATATAATAAAAGAGTTGAGAGCCAAATATTTGTGGACGTAGCCCCAGGAGGGGGTGAACCACGGTAACATATGTGTTATGTGATGAATGCTTGCATATCTTTATTATCTAAAGCATTTATTATTATGTTGAATGAATGAGTTATTATGTTGTCTGTTTAAGTGCTTTTGTGATTGTTATCACTGGAATTTCATCTGCAAATGGTTACAGGAATCCAACATCTTCAAAACACCCATTAGTTCACTCATGGACCAAAAATGCATTTCCAAAAGGTCCAAAACTATACAACCAACAATAAAATCAGCATGCGCTAAAACTACACAAGGCGTGCATGCACATGCGATAGTTAGATAATGTCGGAAAAGCGCACATGCGCCCTATGTGCGACTTTGGACGCAAAAATCTGTGCACACCTCAAAATGATGCATTTATGATATTGGTTGGCCTTCCACCCACTTCTGGTTCAGCTTCCAAGTTGATTTGACACCCAAATCTCGGCTGAATCTGACTGGGAGGTTGGTCAAAGACCTAAAGGGTCCCTTTTTCACACTAAAGCTAGTTGAATAATGCCTCAAAGCTATGCTATAAAAATAGGCCATGGGTGCACTATATTTTCAAGGAATTCATTTGTGTTGTTATGCTGCTTATATTCTCTTGGAGAAGCCTCTTTCTTATCAAGAGTATATAAGAACCATTTCATTTAGCCATTCATATCACCTCTTGAGTGAATGTGCTTTGGATTCTCTTAACCATTTCATTATAGTTTGTTACTTGTAAGAAGAGCTCAATACTTGGGGGTCCAAGAACCCTCCCTTGGAGGAAGAGGGAACCCAAAGTCTGTCTTTCTCTTTGGTGTTATCTTTCCACTAATACAATCATTTACATTGGTGGCATGAGTGTTGTTTGTTTCTTGTTCTAATGTCCTTATGCACTCTAGTTTAGTTTATTTTGATGTTCTTAGCTTAGTTATTTGCTTATCCTTTATGTTTTATACTTCTAACTCTTTCCTTCACTGCTATATTTCCTAGCTAACCCAAGTGGGCTTGTAAGCATCTCTATTTTTCTCATTTAGGTGACAAAAGAGGCGCAACAGATTGGCGACTCCACTGGGGAAAGGTATCAATTTCCTCGCCCATTTGGGTTATTTTATCTCTTCCTTTTTTTTCTTTAACTTGTAGGAACCATAACCGGCCCAAGCTGACCTGCAAAAAGCTAAATTCAAAGTTGAGTTGAGATAATTTCATCCGGAATTTCTTTCACGACCGTGTAACAACAAGTGCACGGGTTTTATAACCCACAAACGCGTCTTTCGAGAACGTGTACGAAACCCCCTGTGTTTGTCAGTGCCCTCTATGCACTGCACCCAAAAGTCGTTTTTAATCTGTGCATTGGCACCCAATGTGCCTTTGTCTACTCTGCAACTCGTGCATCTGCCCAGAAAATCAAATATTATAAGGGTTTTTGTGATTTGTTGAGGGCCCATAGCCTTCTCAAAATTGATTCCATGCAGATTATAATATGAACCACACTTAGATACCCTCTCCATATGAAGGGATTAGTCAAAACATAGGCACTTAGGGGGTTAAAATCATTATTTCCTCTTTTGTTTTCATTTTTCCACATGGATGGCTTGCTTTGATTAAAGTCTAAGTTGGAATCATTCTACATCACATATAAAACTTGCATTGGGACCAGAAATTGGATATCAATCTTTGAGTATGCTCTTCTCTCGTGCCCCAAAGCGATCTTGAGAATCAGAAAGAGATTGAGGGAAAATTTCATCTACCTTAAAAAAGACGAAATCTTTAGGAGAGGACAACAACCCCCTCATGACTCCTCTTAGTTCATTTTTCAAACACATCTTAAAATTGTAAGGGCCCATACATGCCCACATGCTACAAAGATATGATAGTGTTGGAATTTACTTTCTTAGATTAAATCACTAGGGAATTTTAAATGTTTTGTAACGGGCCCATACATGCCCACATGTCCACAATCTAGGATAGTTTCAAATCTTTCTTAGATTAAATCACAATAGGGAGTTAAAGGAATAGTAAGGACCCACATGTCAACATGCTAGTTTCCTAGGGACTTTAAAATTTTACAAGGCTGTACCAATGACACATAGTAACTTAGGTAATCAAGACTTGTAAGGACCAAACGAAGTCCACATGCAGCAAGGTGACACCTAAATTATTAAAAACTTGGCACACTTTCACTTGTTCACACACAAAGTTCCCCATTCACTCACATAGTTTTATCTAGAAATCATGGAGGTAGAAGTAAGTTTCCTCCAACGGGATTCCGAAACGCCCCACCCTTTTTTCTTGACAAAAATTATCTACTCCCACTTAATTTAAATGAGTTTGGTTCACACCCCCAACCTCTCAAACAACCACACCTAAAATCTTTCTAAAAACTCACTAAGTTTTCCTCCACGGGAGGTGCCAAAAGAATTTTTTTAGTCTAGGTAGAATTTTGGGGATAGGCATCCAAATAACTCCCCGTTATTTGGTTCTCACATCTTCAAACAATAGAAGTTGTCAAATAGGGAACTTTAAATCCTCCAAGTCAAGTTTTCCTACACCATAAGGCGGGGAGACACCCATGAAGGGTTGAAGGCCGAGGTCCAGTTGTTCTGTGTGTCCCCCCTTGAGGCACCCACCTCTTCGACGGGATCCAGCCCGTGACCCATTTATGAGGCTGAAAATATAAATGCCACACTTTGACCGAGGCACCTAGTGACCAAATTTTAGGACATCTACCCAGGTGGAAATTGTGCGTTGTAATTGCACCTTGATCAGATTTTGTGTGGCTATTGGGAAATATCGCCAACTCTTTCGGGATATGCACCCTCTACCCCTCATTATAACTGATTACTTCATCCTTCACTAGTTCCTCTTCCAGTGGCTTCAGACCCCACTGTCGAGTGCTATTGGAAGGTCCAGTGCTATTTGAGAGGAAGGACGTTACGTATTTTAGGACACAAGCATTTGTTTTCTTTGTTCCCAAATGAGGACAAAATCCACCTATCCACATGTATGTTTTTTATCAATTGACTTATGTATGATGCCCTTGTGATTACATGCAATTGTGAAAATATTGTGAAGGTCAAAATATTATAGAAAAGACTATTTTTCATTTGTTGCTCTCACCACCATTTGCAGACATCCACTTAGCTAGTCGGACATCATAGGGGACCCACATAATCTCTATTATTCCAGATGCTTGATAAATCTCCCTCCTCTCCTAGGGGGAGTTCATAGTCGTGCCCACTCATCGGCTTCACCTTATCACACCCTTGTGAGTGCTACTATCTTGGGATCAACATTGTTTGGTTCCACTTTACTTGGGTCCACTTTCTAAGGTCAACCATCCACTCGCTCTCCTTTACACGAAAGTGGGGGGTCAACTTATTCTCAAGGGGGAAGTACAAACCCACCTAGTCCCCCTCAAGGGTCAGGTACGCAAAACACTCACACCATGGCTGGAACTAATCCTCCACCACCACCTCAGATGACATACTTGGCTTCCATCAACATATCGGATCTGACTAAACTCACCAATGATCCTATATTGCATGACCCCACATGGCCTGCAATGCCTACCAATATGCCTTCAGACATCCCCAAGTTTGAAGGAAAAGTGGGAGACGATCCTGCCAACCACATCACGACCTTTCAATTATGGTTCTCTTCAAACAACATCATGGGTGATTCCGTCCGATTGAGGTTATTTCAATGCACACTCATTGGCCCATCGGCCAAGTGGTATGTAGAAAAACAATCTGGGTCCCGTGTGACCTTTGAATCCTTGGCCAAAGTATTTTTTACCTTCTTTCAACTACCAATTCGTCATGACAATGGCCTCGAACTACTCTCGTAATTTAAACAAACCTCTACCATGCACATCACTGACCACATTCACGAATGGCGTCGGCGATGTAGTCTCTGCAAAGCTGAAGCTACCCCACAACAATGTCTCAATTGGTTCCTCAAATCACTTGTTTCCCTCCTTGCCAAAGATGTGGCCACCACCTTCCCCCAGTCTAAATAAGAATCCATTAGCAAGGCCCAACAATTTGAACTCATTTACTCACAGTCAGGGTGCTTGTATACGGTACTACATGATGCCCCGAGACCCGTTCCATCCAGCCAGGACAAACCTAGGAAGTCTCACTCCACGTATGGATTGATTGGTACCATGACACACCACAATCCATACCCCCCACAATAAAATACGTATGGTACACCTTCATATTCACCAGTATATGGAGGAAATCCTTACTATCCCCCTCCCCCTTATCAACAACCATACCCTTTTTCCCTTCATCCACCCATAAGTGGACCCCCACCAACGCCCATTGCACGCCAGGATGTTCAACCTAATTCTGAGAACCCCTCTACTCCCAATTATACCCTAATCACTAGTGAAAGCATCACGCCTTCCTATACACCCTACAGATCATTACCACAGAATAATCCGTACTTTCCATTTCCGGGTCCTCCCCAACCCATTATTTCTCCACAAGGGCAACCACATGCTGGGGTTAATTTTGTTCAACCCTCTCTCGTTCAGCAGTATCAAAATTTTGAACAAATGAATACGGCTAATCTAGCCCATCAATCAAACAATGCCAAAAAGAAAGGAAAAAACCAAAACTATAATAATCTAGGACTAGGAGGAAACCACCCCCAACAAAACCAACCTACCGGGGGCAATCAGAATCCTCAAGGATGCAATAACAACAAACACCAAGGGAAAAATAAAAACAACCTTCAAACCAAATTCCTTTGTGCCCTTTGTGGTGAGTTTGGTCACTATACTCACCATTGCCCCCAAATCGTTGGCTTCAAACGAATGAAAGACTCTGTGAATGGACCCCGCCCCCCAACACTGTCTACCCCTCAGCAGGCCCTACAAAAATATGTACAACAACCACCCCCTGCAGTTCTACAAAACCCCATCCCCCACCAAGGAGTGATGAACACCCAATAGGATATGCATCCTACCTCACCTCCTCACTAGTGAAGAAGAAGTTCTTCTACAAATGCACACTTGTCAATACAACGCACCCCCTGAGTCTTATTCCCCCACCTCGAAATCACCCCCAGTCACAACTGGACCCCCTTTGATGATTCCTGACCTTAATATCGAAACACCCCTTCGTATTCCTCGCATCCCATTACACAGGAATGTCCACAACCCTGAAGCTAGTGCGGCTTATAATTATAGTCTGGTTGATGACTTGGCACAATCTCCTGCCGCCATGTCAATCTTAGAAGTCCTTCAAACTTGTCCCACTCAACGGAAGTCATTACTTTCCACCTTGGGGGAATTCAACCCTGTTGATACCTGTCTCATCACATTTGATCTTGATAATGGAGAACCTTGCCTCCCCGCTCTCGTAGCTTTTCAAATACCAGTTAAAATCTGGAACATCACAGTCCACCATTGCATTATTGATGAAGGTGCATCCACATGCATCATGTCCAAAATCATCTGGATGAAACTTGGTTCTCTCGAAATCATACCATCTGCCATTACCTTAAGAGCTTATGACGGACAACCATCTTCTCTCGAAGGTCTCTTTCAAAATGTCCCCGTTGAACTCGGAATAAAAACCATTCTTATTGACATTGAGGTTATCGATGCCCCAGTCGATTACAATATCTTGTTCGGTTGTAGCTACATGTACACTATGAAGGCAGTAGCCTCTTCTATGTTTCTAACCATGATGTTCCCCCATAATGGGAAGATCATCACCATCGATCAAGTCTCACATTATGAGCCTAACCCATCTACCAACATTGATAACATCCTCCCTTTCGTCCACACTAATCCCGATACTTACCCACTCATCAAGATGGGCCCCTAAATTTTTAAAGACCCATCCTTGTTAGGGACATACCATGGAGCACCACCGCTCATTTATCCTTATGCATAGGTATGTGTTGTCTCATCCAATGGAATGGAAATTGGAGATACCCTTCCTCCCAAGGAGGCCTCTCTTATATCTGACTTCCCATTAGTCGCAGAGCTTCTTCCTCATGAATTCCCTAAAAACCCTCCAGCTTCACCTATTCCTGATTTCACCTTACCCCAAGGTCACATTCCGGTTTGGGAGACAATCCCCTAAGCCCTTACTCAAATCCCCTTCTTTTACAATCCACCAGGCGTACAAGCTTTCCAAGTAGCCGCAATGCTTACCCTTCCCAACATGGTGCTAGTAATCCCAGTATGGTATCTACATCCACCAACAATGGTCCCCCAACCATCCTTCCCTCCTAAAACCAAAGGAATCTCGATGCAGATTCCAGTACCTACCCCCACCGCACCACCATCACCCCCAATCACTAACACCACTGCTACAGTTGGGGGCAGATGAAAAAAGAAAGAGCCCACCACTCCACTTCCCCCACATGTCCAATCTCCTTGCGCGCTATGAGATAAAGAAAAACACCCCACCAACAAATGCCCATCTCTACCAGAGCTACACAATCTAATTCAATTCCCTCGAGCACCACCACCGCTCGTCGCTTCATCCAGTACTACTTCTATCTCCCCTAACACAAGTAGCAAAGGACTATGAACCAAATTCGCATGTGCCATATGTTTTGAGTATGGCCATTACACCCACCATTGCCTGGCATTACCTCAATTTCGACAGACTCTAACGGTCGTCTTCCAGATCTTCCAGCAAGAACCTCCTCCACCTACATCATCCCACACTCATGTCACTGACATCCACTGTGTCACGAACTCAGTCAATGTACATATGAGATGTCCTTGCTCTCTATGTGAATCACTTGATCATTTCACATATCAATGTCCTATGATCATTGAATATAGGCATCACCAAATGGCCCTTATTCAAAACCCTACACCCCCCCCTCCAGCAAAACCGGTGAGTACCCCTACCCCATCACTGATGTAGTTCATATCTTCTCAATTGAACTTGAGGCCCTCCCTACTCCCCCATGGTTCATGGATGATTTATATGAGGATTTTCCCCCAAATCCCCCAAATTCTCCAGTTCATTTCCCTACGGAAATTATACGCCCAACTACCATTTTCAACCCACAATATCTTGATATTTGGTTTATGTCGAGCGAACCATCGCAATCCCCTTGCATCACCCCCCCTGCTTCTTTACCACCAGAAGACAACAACACGATGACAATCACCAAGGTCACTCCTCTCGATCCCCTATATTCTCGACAGTTCCACTGCGACGAAGACATCCTTGAGGAGTTAACTACCCTCGATTTCCCATGGGATGCGCTCCACCATAGAGCGCTCTTTCTTTCATAGGAAGCCTTCGTGCCTCTTAACCAAAACCCCATATACGCAGTCAAAACCGAAGATTTTATCCCATCGGGGCATATATATTGGTTCAATAACCCTATCCCTTCCCCCGACGCTTTTGAAGAAGGAAATATGGCCAATATTTCCTCCACCATCAAAATTGATATTTCCATCAAATCTGGTGTCGTAGAGGTAATCACCATTGGCGCCGCATGCTCTTTTGAAGAAATCACCACCTACAAAGCTCTCTTCCAGGAATACCGAGATATTTTTTCCTGGTCATACATAGAGATGCCTGGCCTTGATCCCTCTATTGTCGAACATCGTACAGACACCTGGCCTAATATCACTGCTGTCCATGAAAAACAGCGTCTACTACACCCATCCAAAGCAGCGGCCATCAAGGCCAAGATTGAAAAATTACGCATTGTTGGGTTCACCTACCCCATCACCTATACATCATGGGTCTCCAACCCTGTCCCTGTTAACAAAAAATAGGGCACCATCCATGTCTGTACGGACTTTCGTGATCTCAATCACGCCTGTCCCAAAGATAACTTTCCAACGCCCTTTATCGACCAAATTATCGATGATTGCGCCGACCACGAGGCTCTGTCCTTCATGGACAGTTTCTCTGGCTACAACCAAATTCAAATTCACCGAGCCGGTCATTACAAAACCACATTCACTACCCCCTGGGGAAATTTTGCGTATCGTGTCATGCCTTTTGGCCTCAAGAATGCCTGCGCCACTTTCCAACGGGCCATGACATACATCTTTCATGATCTGGCTCATATCATCCTCGCATACTTAGACGACCTCACAGCTCGATTCAAGAAACACACTTGGCATCTTGATGATTTACTAATCATCTTCCACAGGTGTCATCGGTACAACATCCGCTTGAACCCCCTCAAGTGCGTGTTTTGCGTCATCGGTAGGTGCCTCCTTGGGTTCATCGTTTCCCAACATGGCATTATAGTGGACCCCCTCAAAGTCCAAGCCATCACAGAAATTCCACCTCCTTGGAATTTACACCAACTACAGAGCCTACAAGGCAAAGCTAACTTTCTACAATGCTTTGTCCCAGATTATGCCACTTGTGCACACGACTTCCTTCTCTTGCTACACCACGACATCCCATTCCACTAGGATGAACATGCCCAAACCACTTTTGACGATCTTAAAGAAGCACTCTCCAACACCCCGTTGATTAGTCCACATGACTATAACCACCACTATATCCTCTATATATCGGCCTCAGCCATCTTAGTAGTAGGAGTTCTCGTCCAACTAGGGGAGGATGATCGTGAGCATGTAATTTACTACATTAGTAAAAATATTTCAGGGACACCCTTGAAATACAATCACGAAGAGAAACTAGCCCTTGCACTTGTCCTCACAGTCCAGAAACTGCGCCATTACTGTAAGGTAGCTAGAGAGGTAGTGGGGGGGCCCAGAGGGCCCATAGTGATAATAGTGGAGGTCATTCAATGTAAGGTGGACTAGGTCCACTATATTATTAAATAAGGCCCACTATGGTAGTTAGATATAATAAATGTAAGAGGACTTCTTAAAAGGTTCATGTTGTAGAGAGAGAAATAATGTTCCATTTGTGTGACCCAACCAGTGGGGTCTGAGCCATCAAATTTAGTTACATCCACCCTC
>ML789671.1:261968-334664 GCA_009831015.1 Picea engelmannii
TTACATTTATTATATCTAACTACCATAGTGGGCCTTATTTAATAATATAGTGGACCTAGTCCACCTTACATTGAATGACCTCCACTATTATCACTATGGGCCCTCTGGGCCCCCCCACTACCTCTCTAGCTACCTTACAATTACATTCTGCTTCGAACCACCAAAGTCATAGAAGATTCCAACCCCATGCAATACTTGATCAGTTGTCGAAAAATTAACGGTAAATTTTCCCGATGGATCATCATCCTTCAGGAGTACGACCTCGAATTTTTAACACCCAAGAGAAAGAAATCCCTCGTCCTCACGTAACTCATCAAGGCATTTCCCTCTGATACTACCAGTACCCCTGTCAATACCAATGAACATCTCTTTTACATCCCCTCGGATGACCCTTGGTACGGAGATATTCTCATTTACCTTTGAACACAGAAATTCAGAAACCACCTCTCTCGAGACGATCGTTGATGTATTCATCACCAGGCTCCCTGCTACCTCCTTATCAGTGATATCTTATATCGGCGAGGGGTCGACACTGTACTCCATCGATGTTTGACTATCGATGAGGCTGATTGAGTCTTTAACGACTACAACAGTGGCACTTGCGAGGGCCACCTCTCAGGGATGTCCACCACTCAGAAAATCATTCACGACGGTTACTTTTGGCCTAAATTGTTTCACGATTGCATCCATGTTGTGAAGCAATGTGACAAATGTCAGCTTTATGCCAACAAATCACGAGCACCACCTACTCTTCTACACCCAGTCATTAATGTCGACCCCTTCTACAAATGGGGCATAGACTTCATGAATTGAAACCCTCCATCCAGCAATGGACACAAATACATCGTTATTGCAGTCGATTACTTCACCAAGTGGGTTGAAGCCATGCCCACCTTCAACAACACCGCCGACACTGCAGCGCGATTTTTCTTTAACCACATCATCTCCTGCTTTGGAGTACCACTCCAACTAATCTCTTATCACAGGAAACACTTCAAGAATGAAATTTTCGTCGAACTCTCATCCAGGTTAGGCTTCTCCCACGAATTTGCCTCCCCATACTATCCTCAGTCCAACAGACAAGTAGAAGCAGTCAACAATGTCCTCAAAACCATGTTGCAACACACGATTAACAAACATAAGACCAATTGGCATCATATGTTATTTTCAACACTATGGGCTTATCGCACAGTAGTTAAAACTGCCACTAGTTTCACACCATTTCATCTAGTCCACGGGGTTGAGGCCATTCTTCCCATCGAATGCAAGATTCCCACCTTACGCACCGCTATTGAGCTATTACCTGACACTACTCTAATGAAGCAGAGTTTTTTGAACTTAGAGTCCCTGAATGAAGATCATCGATCTTCATTACATAACAATGCAGCAGCCAAGAAACGGTCAAAGGCCACCTTTGATCGCCATGTCAAACTTCGGTCATTCAACGAAGGTGACCTCGTCCTTTCTTACCATATCGCTCACGATACCCTCGGCCATGGAAAATTCAAGTCACTATGGCATAGACCTTACATCATCCAACATTGCCTCACTAAAGGTGCTTACATTCTGGCCTCTCCCAAAGGCCATCCTCTCAAAGAACCTGTCAACGAGTTGTAATTAAAGAAATTTTACGCCTGAGCATAGCCATTCTACACTAGGATTTTTCTTTTTTATACGTTTTTTTTAGAGTTTTTAATCTTCTTTTTCCATCCCTTCTGTCTAATATATCATTTGTGTTATTGACAGATGCCTCCTCCATCGGCCTACCACATCGGTTATGCCGACAGAGCTAGCCGTTGGACACAGAATCTCGCTTTGGCCGCTTGGGCCCTCTATTCACCCTCACATGAGATGCTCCACTTCAGCAGCATATGCTTGGGTTCAGCAACTAATAACCAAGAAGAGTACATAGTTGTCATTGGCCTCCTCGTTGAGGCCAATCATCGCCATATTCTTTACCTTAGCATTTATTAGATTCCCAACTGGTTGTCCTCCAACTCAATAATGTGTACCGGGTCTGCAATCCTTGCCTCTTCCGCAAATACCTACAAGTTAGAATTTTATCTCGACATTTTGATTACATCACATTTACACATATTCCAAGACAATTTAACCAAATAGCAGATAATATGGCTAACCTAGTGTTAGATTGGAATTTATCACATCAAGATACCCGTACGCATACATAAATCATCAACAATCTATCAACAACATATAGATTAGGCATCATCAAAAAAGCACTAAAAAACATCAACACAAGTGAACACCACAAAGATCCCAAAAATGTATATCCATACATACATTTATATATATCGGTCAATGTGTCATCAATGTTTACAAAAAATAGTACATCAAGTACACCATCCATAGGTAGGTGAACCACCTCACCCCTATAGATACAAAAACGGTACCACCTCACCATATACAAAATGGGCTCACCAGCCTATATAGATACAAAAAATACATAAATACAGAGGCACTCATGGCACCTCAGAGATCCACCACCTGGCCCTCTCTCTGTAGGAGGGGCCCCACCAGCTAGGGGTCCCTCAGGTCCCGGAGGCAGTCACCCAATCATTTCCACCCCCAGTACAACCGCTCTCTGAACCACGGTCTTCCACGCTACTGGAACACCCACACATTTCTCATCAAACTGGCATGTGGTGTCCCTACACCGGGCTCATCAAACTGGCATTGCCTGGAAGCCCTCTCATCCTCATTCGGCCTCGCACCACCCTCATTTCATCACCATATCTCCTCGGCCCGTGGCTCTCCCCGCGATGGTCTCACTGGCCCCTGTCACACTGGCACTCTGGCCAGCTCAACCTCTCGGCTGCATGGTCCCACATCTGCACACACACAAAAAAAAATGGTAGCATCAACATCCATCTATACATAACAAACATGCTATACTATCTAAAGATCAAACCATCAAATATCACATCATACCTTTGTGGTCGAACACCTCTCCTGGGGGTAACACCATCTCTAGATCATCCCAGAAGTCCACTCCAAAATACGGATATCACAGTATGATCTGTGGCATCTGATGCCACACCTGTGTAGCCTTGGTCGTGAAATAGTGGCCACCCTCCCCACCACTGTGATGAACTAGGATCGTCGCCCACTGCCTCAGTCATGGCTCTCGCACACCAGGTGCATCCAACAACACTCTAGGGTGCAACATTGGCACCCTCTCCAAAAAACATGCCACCAAGATAAACCCAAAGGGAAACTCCCCTGAGTCAGCAGCCCGACACCTGTCAAGCTGCCCTACCATCTTGGCATGGAGCATCAAGCCCTAGGAAAAATACTTGTCCGCCAGTTCCCTCTCCATGATCCTCAGCTGACCTCCACTAATCTGTTGAGTCGCAAGAAACCCGTAGACTCTCACAATCATCGCTGCCATGCAATGATGTACAAGAGTGTCCATCTCCCCAATACTAACCACGGAGCCCGACATAAAGTTCTCCCCCGAACAATATCTTCGGGCTAAGATAACCAACTACCCATCCCCGGGTACTACGAGCTCCGTCGGTAATGGGGTTCCCCAAAAAGGGAGCCCAGATAGAAAATATACATCCTCCACCACAGTGAAGGCTAGTTGCTCACCCCGCACCATAAAGTAATGAAGGTTAGGGCTCCACATACTAATCATAAACTACAAAAGATACTCATGTGCCCACACTAACGAACACTCAAAAAACTTCAACAACCCACAAGCTGTCAAAGTGTCTCGGACTACCGGCTCAACATCCCTCACTACCTCCCTCAGGCATGACCAGTCACTCTCTCTCCAATGAACTGACATCGTCCAAATGATCACCTGCATCCACATATACAACACTTGATTAGCCATCACAACCCATAAAAACATCAAAATCTCCAAAAAAGATAAGTTTTTACACCCTTCAGCTTTGCCTCAAAGGCACGATTGTTTTTCCCACGGGCACGCACACATGCACACCTGTTCATTCCCCGGTCACACACTCATGCGCGACTGTTGGCCATACAGAGGTGCATTCATGCGCCCCTATCACACATACAGGTGCGCATCATAGCACGTATGTTCACTACACAGCTGCGCACGCATGCAAAGTTGTTAGGAATACAGATGTGCATGTCATGCACGCCTGTTTTCTCCATTAGGGCGCCCCCATGCACGGATGTTCGCATTGAAGAAGCGCACCCATGCGCATGAATTTATCGATCGCCCACGCACTGGGGGGACCTGTTATAACCCTAATTTTCACCAGACATGCTTACCTGGCATCAGGCCATCTCAGATTCCTTCTTTGCCAAAACACTGTTGAACAAATATTCTTAAAAAACCCTTTTATAAAGGCCAACGCACCCTGCTCCATTACTGCATGCGTGTACATGCTAACTAACCCAAGACAACCTTCATGTACCTACAAAAGCACAAAAAAATGAAAGTTGTTGATGGAACACATAGCTTTGGATGAGTTAACTAAACCTTTCAGCCATGCATGGCCGAGGGTTCGACCAAATACCTATCTTCTTCTAGCCTATAAAAGAAGGGTTAGGGGTCCCATTTGGAAGAGGAGAATCATAGTAAAGAAACTATACCCGATTGCACATTCCCTTTGTCCCAACCTTTAGCCATCCTTATGCAAGGAGAAATACAAAGCAAAGAAGTTGGAGGACAGTTGAAGAGGAGCCTAAGACCAGGTTCGTGGAGCAGTGGTCGGCTTCATCATTGTAAGTTGATTTGTTGAAGTTAATAATAAAGCACTTTTCCCATCCCACCATATGAGGTTTTCATGGTTTATTTCATACATGTTGATTGAATCTCTAACCCATTAATCTATATATCAAATGCATGTGGAGTTATTTATTTGTTTTGTGTGAATGCAGGTCATCCTTGGGAGGAGAGATGCAATCAAAGAGCGATCAAGCATGAAGAAGGATCGATATCAAACACCCGAAATAAAGTATGCTCATTTGATCTTCTTAACTACGTATTTGCTTAAGAATAATGGGGATTAGGTCTGGGACAACGGTAGAAAGTAGGAATCTTTAGGTCTTTTCTGCATGCATAATAAAACCCTAAGTGCTAGTCCGTAGAGGGATTTCCCACTCACAACAGAATTGGCGATCGTACTTGGAAGATCTCTAGGGTTTCTGGGAATATTTTTTAGGTATTTTTAAGAACTGGTTTCATTTCCTGTTTTTAAAGTTTCTGCAAAAGTCTGAGCTAACAAAGATTCTGGTCTTCCATACAAGTTATCTCTGTTTCTTTTCTTGACTGTATTTTTTTTATGAGACCCACAGAGGTACACGCGGCCTGTGTAAGGTCTGCACGCGTGTACCCGCACCCTACATTCTCACAACCCACGTGTACACGCTAGTTGAGGAAGTGGCAGGCGCATGTATGATTCTAGAAAATTTCTTTTAGAGAGGCAGTCTTCTTTTTCCCTGTTAGAATTAGTCCTTCTCAGGGGTTTTCTGGAACTCTTTCTAGTCTTTGTTGTTTGCAGTCTATAGCTTAGGTTTCACCTCGGATTGGTTTGTTCTATGCATTTTTCCTTGAATTGTTTTCTTTTTTATGTTAAAGTAAGTGTCTAAGTCTTCAAGAGATTCTAGTTCTCAGTACCAGTAGTCTCTGCCTAGGCTGGCTTACTTGGATTTTCATTTGTCTCAGAGTTTCAGATATACATGTGGCCTGTATAAGGCCAGCACCCATGTACACGCGCTCTGACTTTACACAGCTCGTGTGCACACACTTGTTGTTGAACTGTCAGCAGTGTGCTTGTGGAGAGAATTTTTGTTGAAGGTGAGGCAGTCATCCTTTCTTTTGACAAAAGTTATACCTCTCAGGTTTTTGGGTCTCTGTCATAGCAGTCAGTAACTTAGGTTTGATCACAGCAATAGCTTTCTTTTTTCATTTAGAAGTTTTCCTCAAAATTTTATTTTATAGGGTTTTTAGACAAGTGTGAGAGTCCAATTTTAATTTGCTTGTGTCTTATTTTTAAAGTGACTCTTTGCGATCTGCGCTTAGGCTAGAAGTTTTCTTGGTTTTGACTTGTTGATATTTTTCCTTCTTGCTTTGTGAAAATTCAAATAAAAAAAAAAAAAAACTTTTATTTCTTTGTTTGGTTAAAAAGTGTTGTTTTGCATTAGTAACGAGGGAAAAGTCTTTGCTTTCATAAGTTCTTGATGGTTTACTTAGATCATAAGTAGCTTGTAGTCAAGTGAAATCCTGCTTTAAGTTTGTTGTTTAAAGATCTTAGAAAAAAATTTAAAGTCTTTGCTTTCATAAGTTCTTGACGATTTTTAAAGTGACTATTTGCAATCTGCGCTTAGGCCAAAAGTTTTCTTGGTTTTGACTTGTTGATATTTTTCCTTTTTGCTTTGTGAGCATTCAAATATATATATATATATATATATATATATATTATTTCTTTGTTTGGTTAAAATGTATTGTTTTGCATTAGTAACTAGGGAAAAGTATTTTCTTTCATAAGTTCTTGACGGCTTACTTAGATCATAAGTAGCTCGTAGTCGAGTGAAATCCTTCTTTAAGTTTGTTGTTTAAAGATCTTAGAAAAAATTTTAAGTTTGAAAGTTGAGTTAAGTAAAGGTTTTTTGTTTCCATCTTTCTGTTTATTTTTCTTTCGTCTTTCAAATATCACTAGTTTCGTCTTTTATTTCCCACTCACAATAGGACCATGCCCACAAAACCCCTTGTACATCCCTCCGTACAGGCCCTGCCCTAAAATAGAAACCCTAATTCTATGCAAGAGGATACGACAACTAACCTGAAGCCCATTGATCCTGAATCAACTACCTCAATCTCCCAGAATATCCAAATCTCCTCTAAAATCACTTGTTCACTCAATAAGACAGTAGGTACAAATGAGGTGGCATTGTGGGCCTTACAGCTATATATAGTCCATTTTTCCAAACTTCCAGACTCAATTCCGGGAGCTCCGGGCATCCGTTTTTCGATCCATCTTCAGCCAAGGGATCATAACCCCGTCACCTACACAACTCCATTTCCCGGACCATTTTCCATCCTCAACCCCCGGGGAGAATTTTTCTCATTTGACGCTCAGGTACGCATGCTTACATTCACATATTATTGAATAACTATTATATGATATTTCTCTTCAGATATTGTTCACATCAGGTATTCAGTTTTCATGTGTGCAGGTACTTGATCATCATACGTCAGTAGTATCCCTTCAGGTATATCGTCGACACTGGCATGTAGTCATTCCCTCTGAATATCAAATTGCATCTCCCAATGACACCCACCAATCTTTGCCTCTAAGATCCCTATGTCTGTCTCTGCAGTACTATCACCTCCGTTGCATTTCAGTATTGTCACCCAGTNCCCATTCATAGTCCCCCTTGGCACTTTGGCACTCATGTTTTTTTCACCCTTTCGATATGGGAGTCCCGATAGTCTTATGCATCATCGAGAACCAGCCACCTACTACTTCTCCTCATTATGCTAGCCTACCCAATGGACTCCTAGGTTACTTCATCATGGTTCTATTTTAACTGCACCCCCGCAGTATCATTAACCCTCCATTTTCATCCACCGTCAGTTTTCCCATCTGCAGATTGTCCTCCATACATTTCCCTAAATACAGAGACCCACCTATGGGGCCCTCACCCTCTACTTGTTTCCCAAACAACTTGCACCATCATCAACCAAGCCATATTACACTGGGGCACCCGTTTCTGTATCTGCACATTCATCCCACCTCATTCTTTATTCTTTCAGTAATTGTACAAAACCTTTTCCCCGCATTTACATAGCTTTATGTTGTTCCCTTTAGCGACCTTCCTTTTTCGGAAAAGCAACCCCTGTCACCCTTGGTTGGGGAATTTTTTACTTATATTCCATACACCTTTTTGATCTTTGTGTTTGTCCATTTTTCCGTGCCTCTGGCACAACTCACCCTCGTCTAGTCACCCCCCTAGTGCTAGATTTAGTTTTATGGTTTCTTCCACTTTGCATATCTCCCCATCCAAGGGCAGTCTTGATTCTCATCGCATCCTAACTTCGTCCATGTACCTCATCATCTCCTGATCTCATCCAGTGGATTTCATGAATCCCTTTGCTTCTTGGAGTCGCGTCTCCCTTTCTGTCGACATCAACACAGTTTCCAGAAGGGTGATAGTATCTTGACTCTCATTAGCTTTACAATGAGGAGTCTCGGATGACACAGGGAGAACCATCATTTCTCTCTGCTATCATTGACCCCCATAGCATTCAACTTCAACGCCATATCATGTTACGGTGGGTCTTACTTTGCGACCATTGCAGTTGTTTTTATATTTTTCGAAGGCCTCTGAAAATTGTTGGGCCATCAATGCCTACGACTTATCGACCCTTCTTACAGGTGTCATCACCTCTTTTCAGAATTTTTTCACCCTCATAATTGTCCTCTGCCATTATCAAACCACTCCTGAGGGCATTGTAGTCATCTACACCAACACACATCTTGAGTTACTGTATTACACATTTTTGAGTTACATGACACGAGCATGGGGCATGTCTGCCTCGTTTGTACACAGTTTTATTTTTTCACACCTTGGGAAAGGTTTGGGTCCTACAGGTTCCCCTCTCCTTCCAATGGGTCGCTCTTGACACTCCCCACATCGCTCTTTCTTACACAGGTACTCTCAGTAGAATAAACATTGATGTATTTCGGCTATACGTATGCTCCTAACCTCACACATCAAGGGGCATCTGTTATCATCGGAATTTTATCTGCAAATGGTTACAGGAATCCAGCATCTTCAAAACACCCATTAGTTCACTCATGGACCAAAAATGCATTTCCAAAAGGTCCAAAACTATACAACCAGCAATAAAATCAGCAGAAGCTAAAACTACACAAGGTGCGTGCGCACATGTGACAGTCAGATAACATCAGAAAAGCGCACATGTGCTCGATGTGCAACTGTGGATGCAAAAATCCACGCACACCTTAAAAATATGCATTTATGATATTGGTCGGCCTTCCACCCACTTCTAGTTCAGCTTCCAAGTCGATTTGACACCCAAATCTCAGCTAAATTTGTCTGGGAGGTTGGTCAAAGACCTAAAGGGCCCCTTGTTCACACTAAAGCTAGTTGAATAATGCCTCAAAGCTATGTTATAAAAAGAGGCCATGGGTGCACTATATTTTCAAGGAATTCATTTTTATTGTTATGCTACTTATATTCTCTTGGAGAAGCCTCTTTTCTTATCAAGAGTATACAAGCACCATTTCATTCAGCCATTCATATCACCTCTTAAATGAATGTGCTTTAGATTCTCTTCACCATTTCATTCTAGTTTGTTACTTGTAAGAAGAGATCAATATTTGGGGGTCCAAGAGCCCTCTCTTGGAGGAAGAGGGGACCCAAAGTCGCCCTTTCTCTTTGGTGTTTTCTTTCCACTAATACAATCCTTTCCATTGGTGGCATGAGTGTTGTTTGTTTCTTGTTCTAATGTCCTTATGCACTCTATTTTAGTTTCTTTTGATGTTCTTAGATTAGTTCTTTGCTTATCCTTTATGCTTTATACTTATAACTCTTTCCTTCATTGTTGTCTTGCCTAGCTAACCCAACTAGACTTGTAAGCATCTCTATTTTGTTCATTTAGCTAACCCAACTGGGCTTGTAAGCATCACTCTTTCCTTCATTGTTGTCTTTCCTAGCTAACCCAACTGAGCTTGTAAGCATCTCTATTTTTCTCATTTAGGTGACAAAAGAGGCGCAACAACGATAATGAGGGAATAAGCTATTAGAGTTACTGCATAGTCGGTAATAACAGTAGGTTGCAATTACAAGGTATAATAATGCTTCAATATTTAGCTCACTTATCTCACATTCAATCCTAGTCTGTAAACACCCGAGTCTTACAACCACCCATTAAAGCTATCTCGGGTGAGACTGCACAACGCATCTTGTGTGTTACGTTGCCTTATGGTTTACCAAGAGGGCCGATAGTTTTAGAGGCTTTGTTGGAAACCCAAACATACATGAACCCTGGGTCAATAAACTCAGACATAATAGAAGAGTGGTTAACCAAAAAATGGTTATTTTGTCATTGGTAGGAACAGGAGAGGATTGAGTAGAGGAGATAAGTTGAAGATCTGTCGGAAGCGGATCAAGAAAAGGTTAAGGAAGAGACCAATGATCCATTAGGAGGGAATGTTGAGACCGTGGAATCCCACAAAAGCAAAGATCAAAAATTGGATAAGAACTAAGAATCTAAAGTTTCAAAGAAAGACAATATAAACCCTAGAATAACACCTCAAAAATATCTGGAGAAATACGTGTTTACTGATTTACACGAAGTCTTTTTCTGTGATTTTCCACATCTATTACAGGAGTGGATACTAAGGTTGAAGGATAACCATGCAATGAACCGGATTTGACAAATAGAGTGGACCCCAATATAGATTGAACAGTTACAATAGGTGAACAACAAGTTGACCCACGCAGTAGACTTTTGGCTTGACAGTATTGTGGCAGGTTTTATAACAGAGTTTGTAGTCGATACAATGAAGTCGTATAGCGCAGCGGAGCAAGATTTTCTACGTGGACCTTGAGGAAGGTACATTCGATCGTTGTATACTTCTATTAAGATATTGTTGTATAACAAAGGAGTATTGACAATGGATCCATACAACTAAACTTCCCTACGTGCATGGGGGAAGGGGGGAAGCACTGACAGAAAGAGGAAAATTGGAAGGAGGAAAGGATAAGGGAAAGAGGGAGGAACCCTTGGACCCAATCATAATGGACGACGAACCGATCAAGAAGATCATGGCGACAACTGCAAATATGCGTAACGAAGTACCCTACCAATACAAGGTGAACACCAAGAAGAGAGTCGTAGCCGCAAGGGAAGGCTTGGTGAGTGATGAGGAAGAGGTAGAGGATCTCAATGGAGCAGATTGAGGAAATCTTGTGCGCAACATATGAGAGGAAGATGAGAGGTCCAAGGACAGGAAGAGAAGGCATCACTCCCATCCATATTAATGTCAGTGTGGAACCCATAAACCCATGTGAGAATAATACACCAAAGAGAACACCACCATTTCGACAACCAAAGTTAAGAAGCAGTCAGACAACAAGAAGTACATCTATGCAAGGAACAACAACTGGAGGAGCCAGTTCAGGCAGTACTAGTCAAGTATCTACACCACATGGAGGTAGTAGTTCAACATTCATAATGGCAAGACACGATCCCACCATCAAGTTACCAGAATTTATAGGAGAAGCAACAGAAGACCCAGAGAAACACTTGTTCATTTGCATGAAGATCTTGGAAGAAAAATAGATCACTGATGAAGATACCAAACTTGTGCAGATAGTGATTATGCTAAGAGACCGTGCACTAGAATGGTACATGAGTTTAGACGCACACAGTTTCCCTGGTACGACAAGGACACTGGAAGACATTAAGAAGTTATTGATAAATGAGTTCCAGAAGCTGATCTTCGAGGATAAATACATGAATGAGATGATAGAAATCTGACAGAAACCAGGAGAATCCGTATGGGAGATTGACCAGAGATTCAAATGATTGAAGGGAAAGTTAAAATATCTCATGACCGATATGCATCATAGACACTTGTTTTTCAATTCACTACTCCCAAACTTGAAATATCCATTACGACAATGGAAGTTCCAGATGCAGGCAGCCTTGCAACTAGAAGAAAACCAGTACCAACAAACAGACCCAGCTATTGAAGAGTTGAAGGAGGACTTGAAGAATTTAACGTTTCAACTAAACCAAAATAAGAACAAAGACAAATAGGAAGTTGTTTGATGTACCACATGCAGGACCGAGGAACACCATAAGAACAAATGTCCAACATTCATGCAGTATATGGCAGGAGGAATGCCAAACCCGTTACCCACAGGAGGACCATGGTGTGAAGTTTGTAAGAAATCGGGGCACGACCCCTATCACTGCCCGATGGTGCAGAAATACCAGACAGTCCCAAACAATTCATACTTCACCTTTTGCAAGTTAGTGGGTCACGATGACAAAGATTGTAGAACTATGGATTTGATGTGAGAAAGGACATCAGACTCATATAGAATGCAGGCATAAATGATGACAGGGAAACCTGCACCACAGTTTAACCCAAATCCATCTCCATACAACATTGTGCAGCAACAGTATAATACTACGCAGAAACCATACAATAACACACAACCACAGTACAACGCAACACAACCTCAATACAATATCGTGTAGTATAACCAGACACCTAAATATAATGTGCCAAGAGGAAACAGAGTAGGCTACAAAGGTGGAGGTTGAGCAAGAGGAGGTTTCAGACAAGGTAGAGGACCAGTAGTGTGTCACAATTGTTAACAACTAGGAAATTATGCAAGGGAATGTCCACTTCCACCAACAACTTGTATGTATTATCGTGCATTGGACCAGGATACAGAAGAATGTCTGACACTCCTAGTAAAGATCCAGGAAAAGAGGAACCAGAACAACCAGAATGTTCAGTGGATTTCTGCTGAAGCAAGGGATGAAGGACAAAACATTAATATCGTTACTCGGGGAGGAGCTAAAACAGGGGACAACATCGTTCGACAAGAGCCAACACGAAATCAATGGGTCAAAAAGAACATTGAACCAAGGAAGCAGTTTGACGCGCAGAAGGAAAAGGAGATATTTAAGCAAGCCCGACAAGAATTCCAGAAGGAAGATATTGCGACGAATTCAACTACGCAACAAAGTAAAGAAGCACCAGAACACGAAATGCCTTCGTTATTGGATCATACCAGCGAAATACATTCCATGGGACAAGTAAGTACAATCAAAGGATTTTTGAAATCATGTGTAAATGTATTAAGTGATCCATCATCTATGAAAATATTGCAAAACATACTAGAAAAATGTAGTATCGAGACGAAATCAAAACTATAACCAAAAATAGTCAATCACCTACACACAAGAATAAGAACAAGTAAGTAATTTAGACTGAATGCCAACATTGGAGATTTCAATATGGGAGACATCATACTAGATCTAAGATCTGAAGTTAATGTACTCCCAAAGAAGACATGGAAATGCATGGGAGAGCCCACATTAGGCTATTAACCTGTCCAATTGAAACTGGCAAACCAACACAGAGTCCTACCAATAGGTAGACTGAAAGGAGTGACAGTAGACCTAGATGGAGTGTGCACTAAAGCAAATTTTGAAGTCATTGAAATAGTAGATGGTACAACACCTTACCCCGCATTGCTAGGTCTAGATTGGGTGTTTGAAAACCAGGCCATAATCAACCTGAAGACCAGGAAAATGACATTTGAATCGGGAGAATATAGGGTCATCGCACCATTAAACCCATCATAAGGGGAGAGGTTTGTAGAACCTACTTTCCTAGACTTAGAGGAAATCAACCAATTGTATAGAACAACTGCGCACGATGAGGATTACGTGAACCCAACTGTAGATGGGATACTCAGTTGGTGGAGCATTACCTCATGTGCAACAAAATCAGATATTGTTGTAGAGAACTGGAAACAAATGCTACACGAAGTATCCATGAGGAGGGATGTGCAAGAATAGATCGCGCAGTAAGATGGGTAGGCATGGAAATCAAAGAACCACCCAGTTTTCATGGAGTCAACGATTTGGAAACATTTTTGGCACAGTATGAAGATGAATTATTAGAGAACCAAACACTGTTAGCACTCGATCTAACACTCAAGGCCACACCTGCAAGATGGTGGGGTGCACACAAAGAGACCATCACAAACCGATACCAATGTAAGAGGTTATTGCACATAAGGTTCGGTGCAGAACAAAAAAACAACAGACAACAAAATTATGATGGACAAAGGGCATCAGCGGAGCACTTGGAGTGTAGAACAGTGTGGAAAATGACACCCCCAGAGGAATGGCCTCATCATTTTATACACACTCTAGAGGGCATACCAGCAAACTGGTATACAGACCAGGAATTGTGCAAAGGAACTTCGACCTGGATGACATTACAATAGAATTTTACAGTCACTTTCTCATTCGAGCATGAGAACCCCAACATAGATGTCGCTCTTAAAAATATACGAGGAGTGATATTCATCCAAACACTAGAAATAGAGCTTATCATAGAAAAAGAATAGCGGAACAAACAGACAGTCAAGGAAATGTTGTCATGTTACCATGTACAAGAGGATGTACTAGATGAAGATGATCTGCGCGATATTCAGATTGAAGAAGCAGAAGGAGAAAGAGATGTGGAAGGTCCACCCATAGAATCAGAAGTCATTTCCACACCGATCAAAGTAACGAAATTCAACATTGGGACAATCGAAAATCCCAAAATGGCCAGCATTGGAGATTACTCATATGAACAAACAGTGGAAATCATAACAGAATTATTGTGCGAGTACAACGGCTTGTTTCCCACAACATTTATAGAGATGAAGCGTATAGCTGGAGAGTTAGTAGAAATGAATATACCACTAATACCTGAAGCAAGCTCGATCAGACAATGACCATATAGACTGAACCCAATATATAAGCAGAAATTTAAAGCTAAGATCGACAGGATGCTCGAAGAAGACATCATAGAACTGGTTGAATAATCAGAATGGATAAGCTCGATGGTAGCACATGACAAGAAACAAGGAGATATAAGGATATGCGTCGACTTGAGGAAGTTGAACGATCCATGCCTACACGACCCATTCCCTACACCTTTCATGGACGAAGTGTTAGAAAACGTAGGCGGACACAAATCCTACTCATTCATGGATGGATTCTTAGGCTACAATCATATTAAGATAGCACAAGAAGATAGGTACAATACCACACTCACGACAGAATGGGGATCGTATCAATACACAGTCATTCCTTTTGGACTGAAGAATGCACCAGCAATCTTTTCAAGAGTAGTCATTGCTGCATTTAAGGAATTCATCAACCAGTTTCTTGAAGTATACCTGGATGATTGGACAGTCTATAGTTTGTTGAAATACCATGTAGAATTCTTATGACTAATGTTGGAAATATGCAAACAGTGTCAGATATCACTAAACATAAATAAATGCATATTTTGAACACTGTTTGGGATACTATTGGGCCGTATAGTATGCAAAAAAGGTTTACTTGTAGATCCCACAAAGATTGCAGTCATTGTTAACCTACCACCACAAAAAACAGTCTGTCAGCTAAGAGAGACGTTGGAACAGATAAGATACTACAGGAACTTCATTAAAGGTTATGCACAGATAAGGACACCTATGAAAAAGATGCTCAAAAAGGATACAAAGTTTCAGTGGAACGACGAGTGTCAACACGGTCTAGATACCCTAAAGGAAAGGATGGTCACCGCACCAATATTAGCCTTTCCGATTGGGAAAAGACATTTCACGTCCATGTATACGCATCAGCCATAGAACTTGGAGTTATCTTGGAACAGCTAGGAGTAGGGAACTTGGACCACCCGATAGCATTTGCGAGCAGGGAGCTATCAGACTTGGAACAAAACTACAACACGACAGAAAGAGAAGGCCTAGCTATGGTCTATGCACTGCAAAAGTTTAAACATTACTTATTGGGGAAACACTTTAATATGTTCACAGATCACTCAGCCCTGAAATATATATTCAATAAGCCAGTGTTGGGTGGGATAATTTGTCGATGGTTACTCTTATTTCAAGAATTTGACTTTGAATTAATCATCAAACCAGGAAAATGGAACCCATGACCTGACCACCTCTCAAGGGTCACAAATGGAGAAGAACCTATGAATGTAGAAGAAAAATTTCCAGATGCACAACTATTCTCAGTCCATATCGTTGACGAATACTTCGCAGATATCATTTAGTACTTGAGAAAAGGTACTGCACCGCAAGAATATAGCACCGTGCAGAAGAAAAAACTGGTATTTTGCGTTGTTGACTATCAATTGATCGCAGGACACCTATATAAGATGGGCGCAAAAAATATCTTACGAAGATATGTATTAGAACACGAAAGACCACGAGTCTTAGCAGAAGCTCATGAAGGAATAGCAGGAGGACACTGCGCAGGTAAAGCTACCGCACAGAAGGTATTGCACGCAGGGCTATGGTGACCAACAATTTACAAAGATTCGAAGGAGTATTGTCAAAGGTGCAACGCCTGTCAAAGGGTAGTAAAACCCAACAGAAGGAATGAGATTTCATTATGACCATAGGTAAAACTCTAGGCATTTGATAAGTGGGCCATATACTTTATGGGACCAATCAACCCACCAACGAAAAGAACAGGAGCAAGGTACATTATCACCGCGACGGAATACCTAACCAAATGGGTAGAATCTGCACCAGTGAAGGATTGCAGCGTAGAAACAGAAGAACACTTCTTATTCGAGCAAGTGATCACTAGGTTTGGGTGCCAAATATTTTTGATGAGTGACCAAGGCACACACTTCATAAAAAACACCATCAACGCTATGACTGAAGAGTTTGAAGTCCATCATCAGAAGAGCACACCATATCACCCACAAGCAAATGGCACAGTGGAAGCGTTCAACAAAATCCTGGAGAACACGCTAACAAATATTTGTAACGTCAATAGAGATAACTGGGACCTCAAAGTACCAGTAGTATTATGGGCCTATAGGACTACGTGCAAAAATTTGACAGGGCGCACACCATTTAAATTGGTTTATGGCCAAGAAGCAGTGGTTCCATTGGAATTTCTAGTACCAAGCTTGTGCGTAGCAACAATTACACAAATGATAGAAAGAGGTGCAGTACATGAGAGACTGAATCAATTAATAACCATGGGGGAAGAGAGGATCCTAGTAGGATTCCACCAACAAGTTCAGAAATCAAGAGACAAAGCTTGGCATGACAGACACATAAAGAAGAAAACTTTCAAAGAAGCCGATCTCGTACTGATCTATGACGGAAAATCGTTTCAGCACCCAGGAAAGCTACGAATGCATTGTCTAGGACCGTATGAGGTAAAATCTGTCACAGATGGAGGATATGTATAGTTAATAGATTTATCAGGTGCAAAACTCAGAGGGATGATCAATGGGAGCCGACTGAAGTTGTACAAGGACAATCGACCACCCACCGCGCAGTTAAAAAAAAAAAAAACCTGAAAAAGAATAAAAAAGAAAGGACGGAACCAAAAGGGGCATAGTGCGCTAGATAAAGAAAGAGCCCTCACACTTAGGAACACAAGTTCGGCGAGGAGAAGGACAATGATCACATACAAAAGGAAACAAGTGGGAAAAGGAATGTTGGCAAAATAAGGACGACATGACAGCACTAGGTGGAATTAAATGACGGCAAGGATCGATGGGAAGCCACATTAATCACACCAACATGAGATGGAAATGCAGAGTAATGGAAAGTATGAAACCATCGGAGATTCATTAAACCCATAATGAAGGAAGCATCATCGACAAGCTTTATGGGAAACCCATACAACACATGGACGCGGGAGAAAATAGTCTATTCACAAAAGAATAGAAGACAGAGAGCAATAGAGGTCAAAAAGAACAGAGTGAATTCATAGATGTCACAGAGACCATTCGAACCTAGAAAATTTTTTATATTTCACGCCATGGCACCACCCAAGCAAACAGAAGCAAGCCAGAGAACCAGACCCACTAGAGTTAAAACCAAGTCATGAGGACATGTGGAAGAAGGTGAATAGAGGCCACCAGAGATCGTCAATATCGATGAAATCCCATCCCCATACACAACACTGGTGAACTCTACACCCATACTAGACGAAATCCAACAACCAGCGCTAGAGGGAACGAGTATAGGCATATCGACAAAAGTACAGGAGCAGCTGAACTAGGACACAGAAACCCTGAAGGAGCTGCAACCAAAGAGCACTGAACCAACTCCAAAATTCAATGGAATGAAGCTGAATCTAGACACAACAATCGAGCCAGACGAGTCTCAAAAAACCATATCATACCACCCACCAGAAGGAACATTCGAAGATATCATGGGTCAGTCAGAATGGCATACTGAGGAACAACCAAAAGCTGTTGGAACTTCGAGCTAGCCACCACCATCGAAGAAATACAAGATACAGATACCCAGGTCACCTCACAAGAAACCGGTAGAAGAAATTGGTCTACCATGCATACCAGGTGGGCTACAGGCAGGACCAGATCTGTTGGGTCATATAGGGAAGCTCAAATAATCATACCATGATGTACCAGACGAAGATAAGTTCTAGGAACTTGCAAAGAGAGTATACATGGAGACCGTGGGAACAAATCCGTTTGGGGAACTAACTGATCAACCACTCTAATGGGAAACAGGATTGGAGAAGACAGGAATTTTAGGTCTGGTTGACCTACCACATTTTGGCAGGGGTCAGCATGCAACCACATGCATCAAGCAGTTTCTAGCAGTCACACATGGCAGGGAAATCGGGTTAGACAAGCTCGTGTCAATAGACATAGATGTTATCGCAAACATAACATGATTTCCATATTGGGGCATGGATGTCGCACAGTTTCTGGATGACAAATACAGGGAGAAGGTGCTAGCAGAAGAGATGAAGAAAAGGTATGGACCTAACAGGGGAACGAGAGGGATCATTATCAAGAGGATCAACAATGTCGCAACACAACTGGGCGCGAAAATCTTAGCCTGCAAGTTGCTAAGAAAATGTCGCAGGGAAGAAGTTCCAGCTGGAGTTGTTGCAGTTGCAGCTCAATGCGCAGAAGGAACCATAGTGAACTAGGTGTCGTATCTCTTGAACCCATTCCCGGATGGCTGGAAGGATGTGCAGGATCTAGGAACAAAATTTCTCTATTCATTGTTGATCACACTAATAGCCTTCATGGGATGGAGAGAGCCAAGGTACGTAGTTTTTGGTACCAGACCCAAACCAAATCAAGGTGCGAGATACTTGTTTCTCAGAACTAGGCCAGAGGCTAGGAAAAAAAGGGCAAGCGGGGCCATCTTTGAAGGATACCTGCGCAACCTATAGGAATCCATCTCCAAAAGGTGGAGAATAACACCAGAGGTCGTCGTGCGATATAAAGGCATTGCTAATTTCCAAGACACACGACATATAATGTGGATACAGGCGAGAAAGGATCCTGAAAAATAGTGGCTACAAATGCACTATTGTATCACAGAGGGCGACATCGACATGGTCATCATCGAATGGGACGATGAGTGGAAGACTCCCATCCTTACCCAGGAATTGTCGGACATACCAGTAGAAGAAGAGGTAGGGTAGGGAGAGACCCATCCAAAGGAAATTCAAGTGTCGAAGAAATGAAGAACGGGCCAGGGAAAAACAACACCAATAGATGAAGGGCCAACGAAGACAGGGACCCAGAACGGAAAGAAGAATAAGACACATCTAGCTAAGGACCAGCAGCAACAGGCTGAGCCCACGTAGGAGACCGCAGCAAGGCCAAACCGACATGAACCAGGGAATAATAAGAGGCCATCCATGCAAACAGGAGGCGCGCATAAGAAATCAAAGGCACAAAGAACACTGCCAGAGTATACGATCATGGAGGATGATGGTGAAATGATAGCCCGAATGATCCAAGATTGTCTATCCAAGGATTTTGACCATGCTACGCACCACAGGGATAGGATTGAAGAGAAATTGGCAAACATGCGGTAGCTCCTCAAGAAAATCGAGGAAGGGAAAACATCAAGCAGTAGGGGAACAAAACCATCAACACCGAAAACAAGGTAAAGAGTGGAAGTAGAGGAACGAGACCCAGTCCATCCATTAACGCACCCTAACGAAACATTCCACATCACACCCAGTATGTTTCGCATGGATGAGATTGTGGGGCAGACACCCCTGAAGGACTTAAGCCAAATCCAACTAGTGTTGACGTGGATGCCAACCAAGGCACTACACAAGTTGCAGGTTAGCATAAACAATGAGGTACAGTCTCGCACACACAAAGACTTGGTCGAATTGCAGTGAGAAACAGAGAAGCGGGACACGCTGGAAATAGTCTATGAGAAGGCTAAAATTGAGACCCGGGAGGAAAAGGAGCGCATAAAAGGATTGGAACAGAAAGTGGCAGGAACTTATGAGAAGATTCCACAGGTCGCACAGAGAGACGAAATCTTAACAGCGGAAAATATTGATCGGATTGTGCAGGCAATCGATCAATATCAGAAGGAGATCAAGAATCTCCGAGAACAACTCATACCAACAACTCCACTAGTAGTAAAGGAGCAGAGGAAGCAGGAAGCAACAACACAGTTGCACGAGATAGAGTAGCAGGTCAACATAGCAACTGACTTGTTCGATAAAGTAGCGTGGCTTTGGACTAAGTTAGAGGAGGATCAGCAGGTCCAAAAGTGGGACAAAGAAGAGGAAAGTATCAACACAGTGATCCAAGAACTCAAACAGAGGCATAAGACAATGCCAATTACATAACGCGTCAAGGGAATGTAGGAAATGAAGAAATTGCAGGCAAAGATCACCACCGCGTAGACACAAAAATAGGAGCGGCAAGCTCAAATGGAACCATTGCAAGAACGGGTAGCAGAAGTCTTGGCACAAGCAGAGGAAGCCAAGGCACATATAGCACAGACCCAGGTAGAGTGCGTGGAACTGATCTATGATGAAAGTTTAGTCCAGATAGTGGACACACTCAAGGAGAAGACTGTGCAGGTGCAGACACATGTAGCAGAGGTCAGGGAAAAGTTCCAGGCGATCACCAAGGAGATTGAAGAATCACACAAAGGATAGGTGCCTTGGGACGAGCCACATGTTATCTTTGGGGGCTTGTTGGAGGCAGGCCAAAGGGGAAAAGCATGGCATTTTTTGGAAAGAAAATGTGCACAAAGGAAGCGACAGCTGGAAGGAAACACAACACGCATGCATGCAAGGAAGGAAACAATTGGAAGGAAGAACAACACCCACGCATGGGAGGAAGACCTAATGACAGTAGGGTTAGGGTTTTGGTAAGGTATTGTAAACGGTTGAAGAGCCCGAAATGTATAAATATATATACTTAGGTATCATAAGGGGTCAGATTCGGATTATTGTTATTGTTGTAGCTATGCATGAGTTAATGTGATATGTAGTGTTTTGCGGTATAAGCTATTTTGTATAAGTTGTTGAGATATGAAAACGATGGAGGGTAGATCTTGAGGGTTAGTTCATAGGTTGGGGAGCCTGGGGTGATATAGTCCGCCTCATATAGATCTTACCCAACTGAGAAGAGTTGTAAGCGCACAGCACTGTAGATGCGGAAATAATATAATAAAAGAGATGAGAGCCAAATCTTTGTGGACGTAGCCCCATGAGGGGGTGAACCACAGTAACATTTTTGTTATGTGAAGAATGCTTTCATATCTTTATTATCTGAAGCAATTATTATTATGTTGAATGAATGAGTTATTATATCATCTGTTTAAGTGCTTTTGTGATAATGAGGGAATAAGCTATTGGAGTTACTGCATAGTCAGGAATAACAGTATGTTGCAATTACAAGGTATAATAATGGTTCAATATTTAGCTCACTTATCTCACATTCAATCCTAGGATGTAAACACTTGAGTCTTACAACCACCCATTAAAGCTATCTCGGGTGAGATTGCGCAGCGCATCTTGTGTGTTGCGTTGCCTTCTAGTTTACCAGGAGGGCCGATAGTTTTAGAGGCTTTGTTGGAAACTCAAACATACATGAAACCTGGGTCAATAAACTCAGACATAATAGAAGAGTAGTTAACCAACACATCCCCTCTCTCCCACTACTTTAATTATGTTACAAACTTTAACCTACAACCATTAAGGTTGCATAACCCTATCTACTAATTCACTCTTAACTCCTAAACTAACCCTAGACTAGCTCCTAAAGTTTGCTCACTAACTCTACTAACTAGGGCACATATTTTGGGATATTTGTTGGAATATTTTGATGGTTTATGATAAAAGTGAATGAATTCTACAACCATAAGGCTGCAATTTTTTGCAGAAAATACAAGTTACAACAACTTGCTTTGTTTATCCTCAAAATGTCATTTTTCAATCATAATTGATTTCCATACTCATTGATAATATTATTGATTGATATTATGCTTTGCATGCTAATTTGAAATATCTTACTTGCTGATATAAAATTTCATATGCTGCTACAAATTAGGGACAACAAGCTTAACTTGTTGGTCCATATTAACATATATCATTGCAAGTTGGATTTTCTTGTGTCTCGGGTAAGTACAATCATCTGAATAAGTACTACACCTTTGGGGCAACAATCACTTAACTTACAAGGTATCTCTTCCCACATTTCACTCCATTTAGATTTTATCTCTAGGGGCTCCACTTCCATACCCATGCATCTACATCTCATTCCCTCTATGGTCATTGGGACCACCTCCCTAGAGTGACCTAGTCACCCTTGAAGTGCTAGACCTACATCAAGGTGACATTGGGTGTATGATTCCCAAGTTGTAGCACTTGATTTTGTGGTTGGGTCAGGATTTTCCCAAACTACAACTTCTTCTATAACATTGTGTATGTTGATCTATGCTCAGTTGTGTTATAATGATGTCTTTAGACACCACCTCTCTGTTGGAATAGTATCTCTCTGATCTACCTAATCCTCTAACTCTCCAACATGGTATCAAAGATAGTGGTTTGATATCTATCATGTTTCCTACAAGTGTTATCGAGTATGTCAGTTGTATGCACTCTTAATCTGTGGTATATGTCTAGTATATTGGTTCAAGGTTTAAAATTGCATAGTAAATATGTGATTATATCTATAGATCAACATTATGAGTTCCAAGCAATATCTCATGGTTATAAATGGCCACAATTATGGAATTTGGATACAAGATATGGAAACATTGTTGAAGAGTAAAGCACTATGGAAGTTTGCAAAAGATGTGGTTTTGGATCCAAAGGATGCCCAACATAGGTTTTTCATCGTCAGAAAGAAGAATGAGGCTAAAGAAGATGAAGATTGTGTTTGATAAAACCGATGAAATTCAAGTTATAAAAATTGAGAAAGAGTTGATCACTCTAGATCCTCTCTTTTGAAAGAATTGAATATTATTTGTCTTGTGTGAAGGAACTTTAGTTGAAATTGGGTGGATGTAAAAGGGATTTTCCCAAGAAAGATTCTCAACTCATAGAAATGATGATGAATATGAAGATACCATATTATGTGTTTTGTTTGACATTTCATGCCAACTGGACCTCTAGAAAAGATGATGATAATGACTATTCCTTTGATTCTTTCTGTGGTTTACTGATTAGAGAACATGAAAAATTGCTTGATGAAGGGAAACTTGGGGTCAAGCAACAAGATTGTTTGTTGAAAGGCAAAGGTCGATCATTAGGAGAAATTTGAGGTCTAATATGGGTCTCCCAAGGAAAATAATAAAATAATAGTTAAAATAATAAAATAAGAAATGTGAATTTTCAAAGGGAAAGAAATAAAACCATTTTTTTTTAAATCATATTTTCAACTTATATACTTATAAGTTTACTTCAATTTCAAGTGTAGACACTCGTTGGATGCAGAATTAAATTATTCATCCAATGAGTACCCACTATGCATACTTTCGATAGATCTGTAGTGAGATAAACTAGAAATACATGAAAAAAATGTGTTTTCAATATATCTCACTATGGGTATATCAAAACTATGCATAGTGGGTAATCGTTGGATGTGAAATATAGTCATGCATCCAATGAGTGCCTACATTTGAACTTTGAATAAACCTATAAGGAGATAAGTCAAAAATATGATTAAAAAAAGTAGTTTTCTTCATTTCCCTCCAAAAATATTTACCCTTTATGGTTGACATCATCATCTTGAATCCTATTAGTTCTTTTAAAGTTGATTTTGATAGTATATTTTTTGTTTTGAGACCCATTTTTTACCTCAAAATTCCCCTAATGATTATAGAGAAAGAGGTCCACAATGTAGCTAGGAGAAAGAGCATCATTGCATCAACGAGACTACTAAGAAGAAGCATGGTGATCAAACTTCAACCGAGAAAGATAAAAACAAGACCTACAACTATTATGGAAAATTGAGACATATGGAGAAGGATTGTTCGTAGAAGACCAAGGACCTAGAGAAAAAAGTAAAGAATCTTGAAGGAGACGTGTTGAATGGAAGGCTGAACAACCTACATAACCAAAATTTAAAAGGGAAGGTAGATAACTATATGTTTTCTATTAGTGCTTCTTAGGACTTTCATGCTCATATTCTCAGAGTGAATGGATAGTCAACTTTGGTTGCACCCATAATATGGTTAAATATGCTTCTCTCTTTTCTTCATTAAAAGAAGATTTAGAAAAATAAATATTTGTAGCATATGATTATTTACTTATTGTCGTTATTTGTGGAAATTTTTAATGTCAAAATGAATAATCAGTTATGTGTATCATGTACCTAGATCGAAACATTAAGGGATATTTCTAGCTAGATAAATTTGTTGAAGGATATCCACGACATTTTTTTTTTGTCACTGAATGTTTCCTTGATCCAAAGGACAAACTATATAAGTTTTTTGAATTTCCCAAGAAAGATATAGGATCGATTGCACTCATAGTCGACACAAACAATTAAAGCAGACTTTGGCTTGAACGACTCAAACATCTGAATATTTGAAGCATTAAAATGATGGTGAAACACAACATGGCTACTAGATTACCTAAGGTGGTTTCCCTTACATGGTGTATGTGAAGGATGTTTGCTTGGAAAGCATCATCAAGCTACTTTTGAAATACGTAAACCTTGGAAAGTGAAGACCTAGTTGATGTAAATGTGTTGAACCTGCACAGAATAGATCTAGCTAGCAAATGACATACATAGTTTGCAGAGAAAATATGAGAAAAGAGAAGCATGAGAGACAGAATGGAAGAATACTCATTAAACCAAATGAATGAATGATAATTTACACATGATATACTATGTATAACTCAACTAATGCACACTAGAGGAAAATCCAATGCGCCATAGTGGTGGTCTAGAGTGATCTAGACACACACCAACAGTTACGGGAGTAAACTGCCACCTAGTCTAGTCTCTTAGGTAGTTATAGGAGTGAATTGTCACCTAGTCTGAGTTAACTAGTCTCTCATTCTTCAGTTAACTAACTGAAACAGAGTGAAGTGAGGAGGATATTAGGGAATCATGAGTAATGTGCTAGTCTAGTGATAATCCCAAGGAGAATGCGCATTATTTGGTGATGATCCCAATGATGCATGGTGATGATCCCAATGTGGCATCTAGACTCCACTTAACTGATCAAACTAAAGTGTGAACTGAAGAGAATATTATCCTAGAGGAATATTCTCCCTAAACTATAGGAGACTGAATAATGACTAATAAACATAGGGAAAACCTTAGGAAAAATAAATCCTAGGTGTGTGTGAAGTATCTCCAACACCCCCCCTGAACATCACTATGGTGAAAATAAAGAATGGGTCCCAAAAACGAGGCCATGTTAGGTACCAAAATACAAAAGATACACTGAAACAATTGAGCAAAGAGGGAAAAACTCATGGGAAACCCCCCCCCCCNTGTACAATGTATGTAAAAATAAGAACTAATAGTTGCTAGGAAACTGTGTCCTTCACTCCAAGATGACTGCATAGAGAATGATATTTTTTCTCAATGAAGGTCTTGTTGAAGATGTCTACAGTTTGTTTTGTTGAAGGACATAACTACAAGTCGATGATCCCCTCATGTACTAAGTCTCAGATGTAGTGAATGTGGATATCGATGGGCTTCATATGTTGCCTCTGAACTAGATCTCTGCAGAACTTCAGAGTGCTCTGGTTGTCACACCAGATGACAGTTGGCCAATGAAACTGAATGCCCAACTCAGTGAGAAAATGTTGTAGCTACATAGCCTAAATGGTTATGTTAACTACCCCTTTGTACTTTGCCTCACTGAAGATAGAGAAATAGAAGCCTTCTTCTTGCTCGACCAACAGATTGACCCGAAACCAAGACTAAGTGAGTAACCAGATGTGGACTTGCGATTAATACTATTTCCAACCCAATCAGAATGAGTGAACCCGATGAGGTCCAATGTAGAGTATGTTTCATAATGAATCCCAAAGCTGGTGGTGCCTTGTATGTATCGAAGGATACACTTTGCAACCTTCCAATGTAGCTCATGCGACTCTTGCATGAACCTGGAGACTGCTCCAACTACATAGGAGAGGTCTGGTCTAGAGTGTGTGAGATACAACAAAATCCCCACTAGTTGTGTGTATAGTGTGATGTCCACCAGTGGAGTGTCTATGCCATCCTCAAGTCTAACTCCTGATAGGAAAGCAGTCGGGGCAGACTTGCAGTCTGTCATGTGAAATATCTCAAGGAGATCTCGTGCATACTTGGCCTGAGACAGTTCGATGCATGATGCACCCTGACTAATATCGAGTCCAAGGAAGAAATGTAATGGACCCATGTCCATCATCAATAACTTGTCATGAAAAATCCTCTTGACTGCAACAATCATTGAAGTCGAGCAACTAGTGATCAACAAATCATTAACATACAAAACTAGGAGTAGAAGTGAATCAGTTGTCCTAAGCATGTAAACATTCGGGTTTGAATTACAACATACAAATTTTTGTGACAGCATGTAAAAGTCCATCTTGGCATACCATTCCCTCGGAGCCTACTTGAGGCCATAAAGAGACTTCTTCAGTCGAAAAACTAAAGGTAAATCCTACATAAATCCCTGGGGCTGCTCCATATAGATCTCCTCAGAGAGATCTTCGTGAAGAAATCCCTTCTTCATGTCCATCTGATGGAATTCCCATCCTTTGGCTACCGCAATGGAAAGTGCCAAATGTATGGAATCCATATTCACTACTGGAGTGAAGGTCTCATCATAGTCAATACCGTGCACATGTTGAAATCCTTTGGAAACTAGCCTGGATTTGTATCTATTAACCTATCCATTCGTTGCACTCCTGGTCCTATAGACCTATTTGCACCTGACAAGTTTCCTTCTTGCAGGAAGGGGAACCAGATCCCAAATTTGGTTCTCAAGGAGGGAGTTGTACTCCTCCTGCATGGTGGATTCCCAAAAGGGATTTCCAGCAGCCTTGCCA
The DNA here is from genome assembly GCA_009831015.1 of Picea engelmannii. Lineage (NCBI taxonomy): Eukaryota > Viridiplantae > Streptophyta > Pinopsida > Pinales > Pinaceae > Picea > Picea engelmannii. The sequence goes on from ML789671.1 coordinate 289,036, forward strand.
TAGGACTGTGGATCTAAAGACTGAACCAAGAAAAGATTCAAGGGTGGCATTGATTCAATGGTAGTGAGTGAAAGAGGAGGCTCCTTGAAATCAGATCGAGTCCTCCTAGTATTAGCTGGATCCCCAACAAGATCCCCTGCATCCTTAAGAGTAGTCTTGGCCCACTTGGGCCTCTTCTTTGGATCTGCATCTGCATTTGCATGCACTGAATCTGCATCTGACTGTACTAACTCGGTATTTGAATCATCTAAATATTATGAATCAAAACTCTCATATGAAGAAGATTCGACATGTGCGTGCTCATCATCTCTGACAGGTGGAAGAAAAAACGTGTATGCATGCGGTTGTTGAGGTACATGCAAGACACTTTCCTTGAATTGGACACTACGCTCAATGATGAGTCAGTCCGAGGAAAGATCAATGAGTTTGTATCCCTTCACACCGTCAGGGTATCCAACAAAGATACACTCTGTGCTCTATGGATTAAGTGCCTTCCTCTTCTCAGAGGGAACCCTGGCCCATGCATGAGAACCAAATATACAGAAGTGGGTCACTTCCAGTTTGAGGCCACTCAAAGCCTCATAGGGGGTCTTATCCTTGACAAGTCTATGGGAAGATATGTTTTGGATGTAGGTTGCACAATTAAGTGCTTCAACCCATAATCTCTGTGGAAGTGACTTTGCATGTAGCATGCAAGATGCCATCTCTTTCAAAAATCTATTTTTCTGCTCAGAAACTCCATTTTTTTGTAGAGTATAAGGAACCGTGTGTTGCAACTAAATCCCGACATCATGACCAAGATTTTGTATCTCGGGGTTGACATACTCTCCCTTGTTATCTATTCGGAGGAATTTTATCTTCTTTCCTAACTGTGTTTCAACAAGGGCTTTGAAATCTTTGAGGTGTTGAAACACCTTTGATTTTTGCCTGAGAAAGAAAATCCATGTGAAGCATGAGAAATCATCAACAAAAATGAGCACGTACCTTGATTTACTGATTGATGGATGTGTAAAAGAGCCCATGAGGTCACTATGGATCAGATCTAAAGGAAAGGAAGCCTTATGAGTCTTTCCTTTGTCGAATTTCTCTTGAGGGTGTTGTTATCACTCCAAGAAACGCCTTAGGGTTGTAGGCTAAGAATGCTTGGTAAATTAAGAATATAATGTGTAGGTATGCTTGGAACAATGGGATCACTCAATGATTAAGGTAATAGACAACTCATCATACATTCCAATGAAACAGTGCTTTTAGAAAACAATAATCAGACCAAATATTTTTCAAAGGAGAGGATGAAGAATACTAATCTTGATTGCCAAATACAACTTGGTGTAGGGCTTAATGCAAGGTAGTAAGAAATCCTTCACTTCATGTCTATGATCTTAATAAAGAGATGACAATCTTTAAAAGCTAAGATAAACTAAAATAAAGTACAGAAACAAGATGCATGAACATTTCTGATATTGAAAGCAAAAGGAGACTGTAATTCTATTATCCAATAAGAGTCTATACAGTAGCCAAAAATGTATTCCCAGTTTGAACCCTTATCTCTTAGAAAATATAGGCATTTATAGCCTTTTACAATCGGTTTTTAAGATCCTGAAAACTTGGATCTGTATCTAAAAATAGACAATAAAACTAGCTAAATGCAATTGATAAACAAAGACTAGTTCCTAGAACTCGAACTGTCTTCTATGTCAATCTTGACATCTGTACTTCATCAGTTTTAGGACTCTGTTGTGTTGTGGAAAGGTAAAGGCACCTGTCTTCTATAGCTAGACTCTTTTAATTAACCATAATCGAAACTCTAGGTGACCAATTTAGCATTTGCTCTTCAAAATCTCCACGAATCTCTGATGATGAGTGTTTCTTGATTAAGTGGTTAATCCTTTGATGCTCTTAAACCCCTTTAAATACTTGAAAATTGCCTTGCTCCAACTTTATCTTTCAAAAATTTCTTTTTGTGCTTTCATCAGCTAATTCGCCTTATGATCTACTAGTTAGCTGGTGAAAGCTCTTCCTTTCACCAGCTAACTGGTTGTAAATTTACCCTTTGCGCTGGTGAAAGTTTTGTCTTGGCCAAAAAAGAAACTTCCATCTCCAAAACTGTTGTTTTATCAAAAACTTAGTGTGTCTTTGATTTATCTCCTTGCATATTCACAACAACCTGAGCTAGTACCTGTAGATCTGGATGAGACTTATGCTTCTGCTTCAATTTCTTAATTTTCCTCTTAAGGCGTTTTGCTAACCACCATAAACTGTTATAGTCCTTGGTGATTTTCTTCTTTCTCTTTTTGTCTTTGACACTCTCATGAGCCAACTTCTCAAATGTTGCATTTGTCTCTGCGAAATTGTCAGACAGAGATTTGTATCTTGCCTTGATTACTCTTTCCAAAACCTCCTATTGAGCAATCACTTCCTTTAGTTGCTTCATTTTTTGTGATTTATTTGACTGTTTTCTCTTTGATGTTTCACCTTCATCAATGGGAGTAAAAGTTTCACAGTCTTGTGCAAATTCCATGGAGTGTTCAGGGCTTTTAATGGCTGGACTTTCATCTTCTTTCCCTGGCTCTGTTTCTGAGTCTGTGTATGGTAGATTAAGAATATTTGTCTTCTTTACTGTAGGCTGCTCTGAAGTGGTTTCAAAATCCAATTTTTTCTTTGCTCTTTGAGACTTTATGTCGGAAATCCTATCCTCTGGTGGTCCTGGAAGAGCTCTCCTCCTCCTTGAGCTACTCTGAGGAGTTACTTGCTTTTTCCTATCTTTCTTCTGCTCATTCATGGGCTGAGTTTGGGTCTCAAAGCCTTCCCAAAAAATAAAATGTTGCCAAGTCATTCCTCTTTGTCTTAGTTCTTCTAGGATTGTCAATTTGATTAGGCCAAAATGACAAAGAGTGTTTTTCATACTTAGAGGTTCATCCCTAATCTTTTTACATACTTTGTTTAGGCTTTTGTGAAAGAAGAAAGGTAAATTTAGGAGAGTCTTCCTTGTGAAATGATCTAAAAGTTTGAAATGATATAGCATCAACTTATCATACCTGCCTTCTAAGGTTCTATAGAGTTGAATGCCTTTGAACAGGTCTTGCCATTCGTCCTCCAGATGAGAAACTGGCATGCTTTTCTTCCAGGTGATATTTCTGAATTCTGCCTTAAGGTATGCTCTGAAATTCAGATTCTTGGTTGTTGTTGTCTTAAACCAGCTCTGGCCTGATCTAGGTAAGTTGGTTGTTGTGGCAATGGAGGCTTCATCAACTATCATTTCTATAGAACCCACACTGGCTCTGTTTCCATCATACGATTTAGCAAACGCTTCAGTTGTTGTTTGGTGGCAACCATTCTATAACCTTTCAACATAACCCATGCAACCTGCGTCTGAGAAATTTTTTTGCACATCTGGATGTGACTATAAAAAAGACAGGCTATCCAATTCTTTCCTCAGTAATAAACCACATTGTTTCCTTGCCATCTATAACTCGAACCTCAGACAATTTGCAAAGAATGTCACGGTAGTTTCCTGATTGAGCCAAGGTTTGGCGCTGGTGAAAAATCTCGGTGTTGCCAATTCAAATATGAAACCATAACATATTGCCTGTGAACAATCCCTGTTCAAAATATGAAGTGTCAATTTGATGTCGCTGGTTGAGTAGTACTGCTCCTTTACCTGTGATGATGAATGTGAATTCGTCATCTCCAACGCCATCATTGTTGAAGCATTCATTAACGAACACGATCCGCCATGATATCCGATTTAGACGTGCATAACAGAATCCTCATCATCATTTGCTTTCACCAGCGCCTCATAATGATTATGTGACATGTGTCGAGTATGTCATCTTTTTTATTTCTGAAATCGTGGAAGAAAAACACGTGTTTTGTGCTTTCACCAACTAAATGTCTGCGGGAAAGTACTCCTTAATCGTTGAAACTCGCCTCTTTCACCAGCTAACATCAACCTTGCAACACGCGTTAGCTGTTGAAAGTCTTTTCATGAAATTTTATAGAAAATACCTTTATGGATCAACTTATTTCTAAGGCATGAATTTAAAACCTAAGTTTTGACACTAGAAGAAATTAAAAACAAATAGAGAAACCTACATATGACCATGCTATCACCTACAAAATGAAACCAAGTGACTGATTCATTTTGGGAGCTAACAGGAGTTTTCCAAGAACACATCCCTCACAAATTCCTTTGGAGAAGTGGATGTCAGGTAGACCATCAATCATTCCCTACTTTCTAAGATGTTGCATATATCTGAAATTTAAATGCATGAACCTTTCATGCCATATCATATTGCTTTCATCAACATGGTTAAGTAGTAATGCAAAATATGGTTCAATAAATTCAAAAAATGTGTAGAGTCTGGATTGATGATTTATCTCACTGGTAGCAACCCTAGAATTGGTTTGCATGTCATAGATATCCACTACATCAGGTGTGAATATGACTCTCTTTCCGGTGTTGGAGTTTTTCATATGATACACAAAGAGAATATTGACGAAAAGTTTGGGAACAAGTAGCACATTCTTGAATCTTTCATTTGTGAGTTCAATTCTTCCTTTGTCGGTGGCCTTGACTGAAGAGTTGTCCCCCATTAGAATAGGAGGACCTTTGCATGCATCCAATGAAGAATATAATTATTTTGTGGCTTCCATGTGGTGTGATGCACCTGAATCTACGATCCAAGCATCGGGAGAGGAGTTGATGTCAATCAAAGCATGGCTAAAATTTCCTTTCATGGGATTTTGATCTTCTGGCTTCTTGTTCCTGGCTCCCTTGGGGATGCAATATCCAAGGTTTTTTTGTTGAAGTATTTGGGCCATTTGATCTATCTGTTTCTACATACATGTGGATTATGGATGAAATCCTTTATGGCAGTAAGTGTGTTTCTCCCCTTTTCTTCCCTTTCCACCTTTGGATCTAGAGGCATCGTTGAAGGGTTTTGAGTACCCTTTCTTCTTTGGATTTGCACGTGCTTTATTTTTTTCATTGCCTTTAGATTTCTAATTTTGATGATCGCTTCCATCATGCATAGTAAGTGCATGTGCCTTTGGGCCTTTGATTTTTCCCATGTTGATAAGCTTGTTCTGCTCTTGTGTCAGAGTTGATTCAATAAAGAACTCAAGAGAGGGCATCTTCTTGGTGGCTCCAGAGGTAAGCCTAATTGAATGAAATGTGGGTACAAACATTGAGTATTCCAGACCAAGTTTGGAGAGAATGGTGAGAACCATTTGTTTATCCTCCTTATATTTATCAACCCTGCAAGCCTTGAGCTGCGACAACAAATTCTTATATTTGGTAAATAAATATTGGAGATTGTCGAATGTTTTTGGATCCAAAGTGAACAAATACACCTCGAGCATGTGTCCCCTCATCTTGTCCTATTTTCCAAAAATCCCTTCCATGGTGGTCCAGGCTTCATTGGGGGTTTTACAAGAGGATATGTGAAAGAGGAGTTCAAGAGAAATGAGACTGCAAATAGTTCCAAATGCTTCATCCATTCGATTCAAATAATTGGATTTTTCTATGGATGACGTGGGTTCGGTATCTGTGTCCATGGTTAACCTGTATATTCCTCTACCTCAAAGATGCACTATCATCTTCTCCTTCCATGCAAAGAAATTGTACGTTGTAAGAATGAATTCTTTTGGAAACTCCATTTTTTCGATGTCTTCAATCTTCGGTACCTGCAAAAATATTTTGGTGTGTCTTTTCCCTAGCAGTCCATCGGCTCTAATACCATGTAAATGTGTTGAACCTGCACAAAATAGATCTAGCTAGAAAATGACATACACAGTTTGTAGAGAAAAATATGAGAAAAGAGAAGCAGGAGAGAAATAATGGAAGAATTCTCATTAAACCAAATGAATGAATGATAATTTACACATGATATACTCTATATAACTCATCTAATGCGAACTAGAGGAGAATCCAATGCACCATAGTGGTGTTCTAGAGTGATCTGGACACACACCAACAGTTACAAGAGTAAACTTCCACCTAGTCTATTCTCTCAGGAAGTTACGGGAGTGAACTTCCACCTAGTTCAAGTTAACTAGTCTCTCAGTGTTCAGTTAACTGACTAAAACCGAGTGAAGTGAGGATGAGATCAGGGAATCATGAGTAATGAGCTAGTCTAGTGATAATACCAAGGACAATGCGCATTATCTGGTGATGATCCCAATGTTGCATGGTGATGATCCCAATGTTCCATCTAGACTCCACTCAACTGATCAAACTAAAGTGTGAACTGAAGAGAATATTCTCCTATAGGAATATTCTCCCTAAACTATAGGAGACTAAATAATGACTAATAAACATAAGGAAAACCTTAGAAAAAATAAATCCTAGGTGTGTGTGAAGTATCTCCAACAATTGGAACTTGTGCACAGTGATCTGTGTTCATTGAAAAAAACATCACTAGATAGTGCAAGGTATGTTGACCTTCCTTGATGATTTTCTAGGTATACTTGGGTGTTTTTATTGAAAAAAAAGAGTCATGTTTTTGAAATTTTCAAGGAATTTCAGACATTTGTTGAAAAGCAATGTAGTCAATTTGTGAAGTGTTTAAGATCTCAGAATGGAGGAGAATATGTAGGGAAGGATTTTGAAAATTACTTTTCACACATTGGTATTTCTTGAAATATATTTATGCCTTACACACCTTAGCAGGATAGCATTGTTGAAAGAAATAATTGGACTATGGTAGAAATGTCACATTGTTTGCTTCAAGCCAAAGGTCTATCGACTAAATTTTGGGTAGAATCTATCTATTTCTCAAATTATTTGTTAAATATGATTTCGACTAAAGTTGTATGGGATGTGACTCTAGCTGAAAAATTGAGTGGAAGAAAACTCTCAGTCATACACATTAGAACCTTTAGATGCATAAGTGGCCTCATATTCCATATGATAGAAGGAATATATTGAATGCAAAGTGGTGTGCTTGTATCATGATGGGATACTATAAAGAATTGAAGGCATGTAGGTTGTTTGACCCTATCAAACAAGAGATTATCTATAGGATGACATTGTCTTTGACAAGAAGAGATCAAGTATCACTTTATTGAATTCCTCTTCTATCTTATTGAGCAATGATCCTTTGAAAATCCTAGGGAAATCTAGATTAAATTACTATTTCACAAGACTAACGATTGGTTAGTAGACTTATTTTCCTTAATTGACCTATAGTTTACCTTGCAATGTATAATCTAATACAAGTTTCTGGATCTTTGTTTAATCCAAAAATGGTGATCTTGGTACAAGAAATCCTTTAACAATTTATATTCTTCCTAGATGGGTGACCAAAACAATTGAAGTTGTCAGAGCTTACACAAGAGATATCAATGAATCAAGACAAGCTAGAAGTTAGAAGCATCTTGATAGTGTTTCTCTAATGGTCCATATGTTAGAGACATGTGATCCAAATACATATGTAAATGCACATGGTCGATCTAAATGGGAGAATTATATGTAGGATGAGTATCATTCCTTAATGAAGAATGACACATGGGATTTAGTTTCTTAACCATAGGAAAAGAATGTAGTGAAATGTCAATGGGTCTACAAGACCAAATTCACATCTGAAGGCTTGTTTGGTGCTAAGGGAATTTCTTAGTGAGGAGGCATCAACAACACTGAGACCTTCACATCAATTGAAAAAATGAACTATGTTCCATTGATTATTTCACTTGTTGCTCACTTTGGATGGAAGGTGTTAGCGCCAATTCTTACAAGTCATGAGCATCGAGCGCAACATACTGAAGAAGTCCATTTCGGGCTTAAAATCAAGCGAGCGGGCATTTTGTTTTCAACGGCGAGGATCCACAGATGGAGTAGATCGATGGTCATCGGGTAAGTTTGAGTCGCAGAGTTGCACAAGGTCTGGCGCATGAGCTCATCTCTTATGGCCAAAATCACAAAATAATGAGCCATTTCGGCATTTCGGCTGCCGAGACTTCAAAGGACAAAGGGATTTCTATTCCACTGCATTTTGAAACCCTGAAACATGAAATGCGAAAAGCGCCCACGAGCCATTTTGGCATTTTGGCTACCGAGACTTCAAAGGACAAAAGGGTTTCTCTTCCACTGCATTTCGAAACCCTGAAACGCGAAATGCAAAAAGCGCCCAGGAGCCATTTCGGCATTTTGGCTACCAGGACTTCAAAGGACAAAGGGTTGCTCTCTTCCACTGCATTTCGAAATCCTGAAACATGAAATGTGAAAAACGCCCAGGAGCCATTTCGGCATTTCGGCTACCGAGACTTCAAAGAACAAAGGGGTTTCTCTTCCACTACATTTCAAAACCCCAAAACACAAAATGCGAAAAATTCCCAAGAGCCATTTCAGCATTTTGGCTACCGGGACTTCAAAGGACAAAGGGTTGCTCTCTTCCACTGAATTTTGAAACCCCGAAACGCGAAATGAGAAAAGCGCCCAAGAGCCATTTCGGCATTTCGTCTACTGGGACATCAAAGGACAAAGGGGTTGCTCTTCCACTACATTTTGAAACCCAGAAACATGAAATGAGAAAAGAATCCAGGAGCCATTTCGTCATTTCATCTACCGGGACTTCAAAGGATAAAAGGGTTTCTCTTCCACTGCATTTCAAAACCCCGAAACGCGAAATGAGAAAAGCGCTCAGGAGCCATTTCGACATTTCGGCTACCGGGACTTCAAAGAACAAAGGGTTTCTTTTTGTGTTTTCAGTCTCGGCCACCCTCCATGGAAGAAGCAGTTAATGAATATTGAGCAGGTGGTTGAGACCTCAGCTCAACTCATAAATGGTGGGCGTGGAAAAGGCCTGGAGCAATCAGCCCATGGTACCCTTGTATGCAGGTCCCCCTGCAAGAGCCATGTTGAGTTAAGATGGCGTCTGACGAAGGAGTTTCATCCAGGTTTGACTTAGGAGCTTGCACACGCTAATTTGGACTTTAATGTCTCAGCTACCATCCTGCTGCAAAGGTGGCAAATTTCCTTGAGTATATATACTCAGTTTTTGTATTTCTGTAGGGATGGATGGTAGAGCAGAGCTCCCGGCTGTAATGTTTTAATGAAGCACTGGTTTTCCTGGCTATGTATCTGTATATGAAATTTCCTTGTTTAATGTAAGGCAGCTCTCTTTTTCATATTGTTTCGATCTCATACTAAAAGGGTTCATGATTGAATGATTCACATGAATCGTCGTGACTGTATTATGATAAAGGATTTATTATAATTATGTTATGTCCTTTTAGTGTTTTCACTTTTGAATATAAGAGGTTCTTGTGTTCAAAGTTTTCTTATGTAGGTTGTTGGAAGCATGATTCCTACAACAGCCCTTCACAATTACTCACAGAAGTCTTCCTCCTACTCACCCTTATTACAACTTACTGCCTGAAATTGAACCAAGACCTCATATTCTTGTGCATGCCTGGCCTAGTTTCTGAGTTAGAATGATATTGTTCTGAGTTTACTTCCATTCATCACCCTTTACCAACAAATCATGACATTCAAACTGACGGGCCTCAGGCTTACTCCTGCTGCAATCCAGGAGTGACTTCTGACGCCAACATTTCTGGCGCCGTTGCCAGGGATGAAGTTGAAAATTTTCCTTGGGATTGAACGACATCGAGCCTCTGATTCTGAAGGTGCATCAAGCATCAGAGCCCTACAAGATTGTTATTTTTCACCTGGTGACTCCATTGTGGAAAACCTTTTGTTTTAGTTGTGGCTTCCAGAGGTAGACACACGTGGTCCCATCCACAGCTGCCTCTAGCTACACCTGAAGTTGATCCGGAGGTGATTTTCAGAAAAGGAAAGGCCTCTGAAGGAGAAACTTCCACCGTCGAACCAGGTAATTCGCCATCTCCTTCTGTAGGAACTCCATTTTCTTCTTCTCATCTTCCTAGCAGACCTTTTTCTGAAGTTTCCCATTTCCTGAATTTCGAAAGTGTTCCTGCTGAGTTTTCCCCTCCTAGTCTGGGATTGGAGGGAGAAATCCTTGTCACTCCCCTCTCCCCTGAAGTTGTACCTTGGCGTAGACCTAGGACCACAAAATATTTCCCCACCCCTAGCTTTACCACCCCTCCTCTTATTATTGTTGTTGCTACTGCACAGAGAGAATCATCTACTGACTCAAGCCCCTTAGCCTTCTCTCTAAATCCACCATTGTTTCCCCATCCACCTGTAAGCTCATTTCCAGTATCCCCTGTTTGAGCTCCTTCTCCTCTGAGTTCTCCTCCACCTAATATTCCTATGGCAGGAGAAAATCCCCCCATGACCAGAATGGAGGCTATAATAGCCGCTAGGTATGCTCCCCTTTTGTTACCTCTGCCTCTTAACGCCCTTCCAGCAAATGGCTACCTTAAGCAGCTGCCCAAGTTTACAGGCGAAGGGGACATAGCTGTTGAAGAACACCTTGAATCCTTTTACAGATTTACAGACGGCCATGTTATCATGCATGCAGACGTATGGATGAGAATTTTCGTCCATAGCCTTGAAGGCGAGGCTAGAAAGTGGTTTAGGGCCCTGCCTCCTGGATCTATCGATGGGATTGAGGCTTTGAATAATGCATTTTTGAGATAGTGGGGAGACAAAAAAGACTTCATGTATTACATGACAGAGTTCGGATCTTTGAAGAGAAAGGAAGGAGAGTCTGTCTCTGATTTCTCCAAGAGATTCAATAAAATGTACAATAAGATCCCCACTGAAATAAAGCCCTCAAAAGCCTCTACTAAGATCACTTATGCTAGCACTTTTGATCTTGATTTCTGCCTTATGTTGAGGGAAAGGAGAGCCACTACTCTGGATCACATGCAGGATGCAGCCGTGGAAGTAGAATCTAACATATTGGTTGTTGACTGACTCAGGAATAAGGCCGATAGAGACATATCCAGGAAGAGACCTGAAGCCTCCCCATCCAATTCCTCTCCCCTTCCCCTTCAGATGGATGAGGTAACTAAAATGCTCAAATCGCTTTCAGATAGAATGGAAAGGTGGGAGTTAGAAGGAAATCCCATGTACAGAAATCCCCAAAATACTGATAACAGAGGCTTCAAGAGGCCTAGCAACAATGTGCCATAGGCTTTGCCAAGGGAACAAAGGAGCAAAGATAGAGATGATCAGAGGATTCAAACCCCTCTCCAAAATAGCCTAGTTTCTCATGAGGAAGGAGAAGAGATAGATGAGCTCAACCCCGAAATTCACTGTATTGAAGACACTTCCCCTTTTCCCCATTTGACTCAATCTGCATATGAAGGATCCCTTATGAACATTGAAGTCAATGAGTTGGGTAAAGGGGAAAAGGCAAACAATACTCCTAATAGATATCATCTTAGGTCAAAGAAGAAAGAGGGGAATTTTGATAGCCATGATCAGCCCCTCATAGCGGAAAAAACTGCTAAACCTGCTACAATCACTACTAAAGAAAAGAAAACTCAGAATAGTTCGTCAACAGCCAAAGAACCTGTCTCTGAGGTAAGGGAAGCTCCTAAGCCTCTTTCCTCCTTTATTTTTGAGTATGAAATTCAAAAGATTAGAATTCCCGTACCCCTCTCAGAGCTAGTTAAAAATGAATATTTCAAAAGGTCCCTCTCCAAGCTACTACAATCTGAGTCCCCCCAGCCTTCTACAGACTCAGTAAATCTTCAAGATGAAAAGCCAGCAGTCATCCTAGGTCCTATGGTAGAAGACATAGATGATTCATCCCCTCCTTTCTACACATCCCTGAACATACATGATAAGGTGTTGCATAATTGCCTCATGGATTCAGAAGCTTCCCACAACCTTATGCCCAAAATAGTCATGGAAGAATTGGGACTGGAAGTGACAAAGGGTTATCACGATTTGTACTCATTTGATTCAAGGAGGATGCAATGCCTTGGAGTCATCAAAGACTTGGTGGTCTCTTTATTTCAGCTGCCAATGAGGAGTGTGGTCATGGACATTGTAGTAGCTGATGTTCCCCTCAAGTTCGACATGTTGTTGTCAAGATCTTGGATTAAAAAACTTGGAGGAACATTACAGATGGATCTCACCATTCTAGTTTTTAGAGGGGAACACAGGAGGTTGTACAGAGAAGCTCAGCTAGCCTACATTGTCAGTGATGAAGCAGACCCCACTAATCACCCCATCTTTGCACTTGACACTGATTTGGGGTCTAGTTTATTGCAGATCACTGAGACTCTTGAAGCCCCTTTTCAAATAAAAAAGAAACCCATATTTAATCACTATATACCTTCTCCAACCACCTCTGTTTGGAAAATTTTCTTCGACAGAGCTTCTTCTAGCGAAGGCACTGGCGCTGGAGTGGTCCTTGTGTCCCCTTGGCAAGAAACCATATCCCTGTCATACAAGCTAGAATTTGAAGCTACCAATAATGTGGCAGAATATGAAGCTCTTGTTCTGGGTATGAGGGCTGCAAAAGAAATGGGAATTAAGGAGGTAGCAGTGTTCGAAGATGCTGAGTTGATAATCCAACAAGTCAAAAATGCTTATCGGGCTAAGCATCCTCGGCTCAGGAGTTACAAAAATGAAGTGTGGGACTTGATTGATAATTTCTTCTCATCTTTCAACATTTCTTTTATTCCAAGAGAGGAAAATACTTTGGTCGATTCCTTAGTTGTCTCAGCTAGTCTGTTCAAGATCCCTTTGTCGCCTAAGATCAAATATGAGGTCGAGATAAGATACAAGCCATATGTTCCAGACATTATCAAGCATTGGAAGGTATTTGAAGACGATCTTGAAATTGAAAAATTTCTTCAGTCCATCAATGAATTTTCTGCATTGCACATTGATCAGGATCCTGATCTCAAAAGTCACCCTCACCCTGAGGTATTTTTAAATAAAATTGCTAATCATCATATTATTCATTTTCCTAGCAATCACATTCTGAAGGGACTAGTCCCTTTAGAAATACTATTCGATGGGAATGATGTGGAAGTAAAGGGTAGAGATTCAAATGGAGATGATGATATAGCGGAGTGCAACATCGGCACACAGGAGGAGCCTAAGTTTGTCAAGTTGTCAAGTGGTTTGACCAAAGAACAGAGGGCCGAATATACCAAGTTATTAAGAGAATTTGTTGATGTGTTTGCATGGGCCTATGAAGTCCTCAAGACATATGACACAGCTGTCATTGAACACAAGATCTCACTAAAGGGAGAGGCTAAGCCATTTAGGCAAAAGCTAAGATAGATAAATCCCATGTTGTTGCCTGTCATGGAGAGAGAAGTGAAAAAGTTGTTATATGCCCAAATCATTGTCCCTTTGAGATATTCTGAGTGGGTAGCCAATTTGGTCCCAGTGAGGAATAAAAGTAGAGAAATCAGGCTCTGTGTTGATTTCAGGAACCTGAATAGGAGCTCAAAGAAAGACAACTATTCCTTGCCCAACATGGAACACATATTGCAAAGGGTAACTAGTGCATCTAGGATATCCATGATTGATGGTTTTTCTGGCTATAATCAGATATCAGTCATGTCTGAGGACAGAGAAAAAACAACCTTCACCACTCCTTGGGGCACATTCATGTATGCAAAAATTCCTTTAGGATTAATGAATGAAAGAGAAACATTCCAGTGAGCCATGGACATAGCCTTCATCGGGGAGAAAGATCAGTTTGTGGTGATCTATCTGGATGACATCACAGTCTTCTCCAGGTCTGATAAAGAGCATCGTTGTCACTTGAGGAAATTTTTCTTGAAATGTCGGAGGTTTGGTCTATCCTTAAATCCCAAGAAATATTTGTTTTCTATGAAGGAGGGGGGGTTGTTAGGCCATATAGTATCAGCAGAGGGAGTGAGAATTGATCCCGGTAGGGTAGAGGCAATTTAGACCCTGTCGCTTCCCAGGTCTAGAAAGGAAGTTTAGGCTTTTTTAGGAAAGATTAACTTTCTAAGGAGGTTCGTCTCAAATTTTGCTGAGGTGGTGAAACACATCACAACCATGCTCAAAAAGGGAAATGAAGTAAAATAGACTGTTGAACCCAGGTAATATTTTGTCCAAATAAAAAAGGCATTGACTAAGGCACCTGTGCTGATCAGTCCTAATTATTCCAAGGATTTCCTAATTTTTTCTTTTGCTTCTTTTGATACAGTAGCAGTGGTCTTATTGCAGAAAAATGAGGAAGGGAAAGAGCAACCCATTTCCTTCTTCAGTAAGGCATTAAGAGATGCAGAAATTAGGTATGAGATCGTGGAGAAGTAGGCCTATGCCTTGGTGAAAGCTCTCAAATCTTTCAGAGTCTATGTCTTGCACTCAAGAGTGACTGCATACGCTCCTTCAGCCTCTTTGAAGGACATCCTTATACAGCCGGACATAGATGGGAGAAGAGGTAAATGGATTGCCAAGATCCTGGAGTTTGACCTGGAGATAAAGCCCACCAAGTTGGTAAAAGGGCAAGGTTTAGCCAAGCTGCTGGCTGAATCCAATTGCAAGGCCTTAGGGGTTAGCTTCATCAATGTTTGCTCAGGAAATCAGCAAGATGAGTCACCCAGTAAAATCTCTCAGGGTGGCTTATCACTAGCAGAATGCACCTGGTACAGTGACATTTCGTACTTTCTGCAAGAGTTGAAGCCTCCTGATGGAATGGGAAAAAGCAAGGTAAGAGCTTTAAATCTCAAGGCAGTCAGATATTGCCTTATTGAACAAGTCTTGTACTGGAGATATCCTCTAGGGGTGTTTCTAAGGTGTCTAAATCCACAGGAAGCCCAGAAAGTTATGTTTGATTTCTACAGCGGCCTTTGTGGAGGGCATCATTTCTGGAACACCACAACCCACAAAATTCTCAGGGTTGGGTACTACTGGCCCACCTTATTCACTGATGTCTGCAAAGAAGTCATAGCTTGCATCAAATGCCAAAGGTTCTCAGTAAAGTAGTAGCTCAAATATCTACCACTAAAGCCTGTAGTAGCTTCAGCACCCTTTCAACAGTGGGGGTTGGACTTCATTGGGGAAATTCATCCTTCTTCAAGTGGCTAGCATTGATAGATCCTAACTGCAACAGACTATTTCACCAAGTGGATAGAAGCTTCCCCCACCAGGAGTGCTTCGCACAAGGTAATTATCAGCTTCTTGGATGATATCATAACCAGATTTGGTTGTCCCAGCAGAATTGTCACTGATAATGTTGCTTCTTTCAAGTATGAGCCTCTAGTTAAGTTCTGTGAGCAGTTCGAGATTTCAGTAATTCACTCCACTCCCTATTATCCTCAAGGAAATGGACTGGAAAAATCTTCCAATAAAACTCTAATCAAACTCATTAAAAGATTATTGGAAGACAATAAGAGGGCCTGGGATTCAAAGCTCAAATTCGCTTTATGGGCCGATCGAGTGACAATGAAGAAGTCCCTGGGCACTTCACCTTTTCAACTTGTTTATGGGATGGAGGTTGTGTTTCCCACTCGGCTCACTTTACCTGTAGCTAAATTCTTTCAAGATCATGAAGGAGAGCCACACCATATGGTCAGAAGAATTCATCAAGTGGTGGAAGTGCAACAGATCAGTGAACAGGTGATGGACATAGCTCACAGTCATCAGCAGAAGATCAAGCAGGCCTTTGATAGGAAGGTCAAGAAGGAGTAATTCGAGCTGGGAGATTTGGTGCTTAAGTGGGATGCACCTAGGCAGGAGAGGGGCAAACACAGCAAGTTTGATGCCCTCTGGATCGGGCCCTTCAAAATCTTTGAAGTAGTCTTAAATAACACGTACAGGTTGCAGGATTTGGAGGGTGAAGAAGTATTTAGTGGCCCAGTAAATGGGCATTTCCTGAACAAATGTTTTGTTTGAGCCTTAGACGGCTCCTCTGTTTTTGTAAATAATGTCTTTATTGTTTTTATGTTTATTTTCGGCTTAATAAATGACTCCATAGCCCAATAAAAGGCAACTGGAACTGCAGAAGGAGTTCTTAGAGCATCGCAGGGACGACTCTATCCCCCATGGAGCCTAATGTTAGCGCCAATTCTTGCAAGTCATGAGCATCGAGCACAGCATACTGAAGAAGTCCATTTCGGGCTTAAAATCAAGCGAGCAGGCATTTTGTTTTCAGTGGCAAGGATCCATAGATGGAGCAGATCGACGGTCATCAGTTAAGTTTGAGTCGCAAAGTTGCACGAGGTCTGGCACATGAGCTCATCTCTTATGGCCAAAATCAAAAAATGATGAGCCATTTCAGCTACAAGGACTTCAAAGGACAAAGGGGTTGCTCTTCCATTGCATTTCGAAACCCCAAAACGCAAAATGCAAAAAGCACCCAGGAGCCATTTCGGCTACCGGGACTTCAAAGGAAAAAAAGGTTTCTCTTCCACTACATTTTGAAACCCCGAAACGCAAAATGTGAAAAGCACCCAGGAGCCACTTCGGCATTTCGGCTACCGGGACTTCAAAGAACAAAGGGTTGTTTTTTGTGTTTTCAGTCTCGACCACCCTCCATGGAAGAAGCAGTTAATGAATATTAAGCAGGTGGTTGAGACCTCAGCTCAACTCATAAATGGAGGGCGTGAAAAAGTCCTGGAGGAATTAGCCCATGGTACCCTTGTATGCAGGTCCCCCTGCAAGAGCCATGCTGAGTTAAGATGGCATCTGACGAAGGAGTTTCGTCTAGGTTTGATTGAGGATCCTACACACGCTAATTTGGACTTTAATGTCTCAGCTACCTTCCTGTTGCGAAGGTGGCAAATTGCCCTGAGTATATATACTCAGTTTTTGTATTTCTGTAGGGATGGATGGTAGAGCAGAGCTCCCGGTTGTAATTTTTTAATGAAGCACTGGTTTTCCTGGCTATGTATCTGTATATGAAATTTCCTTGTTTAATGTAAGGCAACTCTCTTTTTCATCTTGTTTCGATCTCATACTAAAAGGGTTCACGATTTAATGATTCACATGAATCTTCGTGATTGTATTATGATAAAGGATTTATTATAATTTTGTTATGTCCTTTTAGTGTTTTCACTTTTGAATATAAGAGGTTCTTGTGTTCAAAGTTTTCTTCTATAGGCTATTGGAAGACTGATGCCTACAACAGCCCTTCACATTTACTCACAGAAGTCTTCCACCTACTCACCCTTATTACAACTTACTACCTGAAATTGAACCAAGACCTCATCTCCTTGTGCATGCATGCCCTAGTTTCTGAGTTAGAACGATATTGTTCCGAGTTTACTTCCATTCATCACCCTTTACCAACAAATCGTGACATTTAAACTGATGGGCCTCGGGCTTACTCCTGCTGCAATCCAAGAGTGACTTCTGACACCAATTGAAGGTACATCAGATAGATGTCAAAAGTGTTTTTCTACATGGTGATATCACTGAAGAGACTTGTATGGAGAAGCCCCCTAGATTTGAGAAGGATGGAAATCTTGTATTCTAACTGAAGAAATCCTTATACAGTTTGAAACATGCCCCTACGACATGGTATGAGAAGCGTGATTGGATTCTCCTCAATCTTGATTTCAAACGCTATGAGTCAAACTAAAACATCTATGTATTGCACTAGATGGTGAAATATTAATTTTTTCATTGTATGTGGATGACCTAATCATTACTAGAAGTAATCTTAACTTAATTTTGGGTTTGAAGAAACAATTCATAGATACATTTGATATGACTAACCCTGGTCTAGTGCATTTCTTTTTGGGCATCAAAATCGTACAAATGGATGATGGTATCTTTATTTCTCAACCTAAATATGTGATGAACCTTTTATAGAAGTTCAAAATGGAAGACTGTAAACCTTGTTCTACACTTTATTAGTTGGGAGTGAAGCTAATCAAAGAGCGTGTCTCTCCAAAAGTTGATGCTACACTCTATCAATAACTTGTTGGTAGCCTTATTTATTTAACTCACAATCAACCTAATATTTCCTTTTTTGTTAGAGTGGTTTCTCAATTTATGCAAGATCCATGAGAAAGTCACCTTAAATCCGCAAACATAATTATATCAAGGGAACTTACCAGCTTGGTATAAAATATTGTAGGGACAAAGTGAAACATTTAGGTTGTTACAATGACTCAGATTGGGTTGGATATGGTCATGATAGGAAGTCTACATTTGGTTATGTGTTTCACCTTCTCTAGATCCATTATCTGGTCTTGTAAAAAGAAGAAGATTTTTTTATCGACCAAAAAAAACATAATATCGCGGTGTAGTGCATGTTGGCACAAAGGCCATGTGGATTCAACATATCATGGGAAAACTTTTTTTCCATTTGAGACATCATTTGTTATATATTATGAAAATCAAAGTTTTATATGAATTGCAAAGAATCTTGTTGCACATAATAAAATGAAGCATGTGGAACTTCATGTGCATTATTTGAGACAATTAGTACAATAAAATATTTTGAATCTTGTTTATTATAGGATAGATGACCAGGTTGTTGATATATTTACAAGGAATATATTGGAAGCTAATTTTGTGAAAAAATGGTCTATCTTTGGGCTTCAAGAAGCTACAATTATGGGGGGTGTGCAAAAGTAATTTCATCTCTTGAATGTCCAATGCATTATGTTGATGGGGGGTGTTGGAACAACATGCTACATGGGTTCATCACACCATTGGATCTACTAGAGATAGTCAAACAATAATCAACATTCAACGGTGTAGTTGACTAATAGACCAACTGGATGATCGACTAAGAATTTGATTGGTTGAGCAGTTAGAATAGAATAGTCGACTAGTGAAAATAACAAGGTAGAAATTAAGGATTTTGTTATGTGCCCTAATGAATCTATGTGGACATAGTCTTTCTCACTTCAAGGGAGTTCGCTACATCTTGGTTCTATATAATATTTCCCTACAAGTCAACCAATGTAATAAGTAGTGAACATGTATGTAGTGTATTGTTTATTCAAATCTTTTGGTTTCTTACACCGCTATATGTGTTGAGCTATGCTTGATTGTGCTTAAGTTATATAGTGTTGCCTTTAAACACCACCTCTCTATTGAAATACTAGATGTATGATATACTTAATCCTTTGATTCTCTAACAGTATTTGTTGTTGTATATTAATATTTTAGATTCAACCCTAATGTTGAAAGTTCATAGGAAATAGATCTAGGAAACCTCAAAGTCGAGGTGAAATTTTTGAATTTTCATTCATTGTAAAGGAACCAAAATTTCCACATTGATGATGCATTTTCCATCATGCCCATGCTTCCCTTCTTGTATTTGATAATGAGATGGCAGTGTTGTAAAAACATCATTCATTTATAGTACAATATTTTCTAAGGATTTTTTTGTGCTTGCAAGTAGTGAAAAGTTCAATAATCAATGTGAATGATGATCTCATTGCCCAATCAATAGTACTCGCACTTATTAACTGTTTACATCCAGGCATATAAATCCTTGTCATACATAGGGTAGTTCAATATTTCTCCATGTGACAACTCAAAATGATTATGTAATGGCTTACCTCCTTGCATCAAGACTACTCCCATAGAATACCACTTGCCTCTATCTCTACTTCAAGGAGTTGCTACAAATTGGCCAACTCTAAGACTAGTGAGTCAATGATCTTATGTTATATTTTGTCATAGGTCTTATGTTGATACTTCTCCCATTGGTCATTATAGAATGGAGTGTTGTTACGACAACTAAATTTTTGAAGGTATTGTGTGTTGTGCCCACCAAGCTCCTTACTTTAGTTACATTGGTAAGAGTTGGTCTTTTATTATGGCCTCCATATCTATGAGATCAATCTTGGATTCACCTCCTCCAATGAGTACACCAAAGATTGTTAGGAAAAATCACATTTCTTAATCTTTACCAACAATTTATGTTTCCTTAGTGCCCCTAACACATGCTTCAAATATTATATATGTTCTTCTTAGGTAGAGCTAAAAATTAATATTTTATCCAAGTACATTGTTACAAATGAATCTAAGTAGGGAAGCGTACATTATTCATCAATCAAATAAAAATAGTTGGTGCATTACATAAACTAAAATGCATTACTAGCCATTCATAAAGACTTTTCCTTTTCTTGAAGGCACTCTTCTAGACATCTACTTTGACTAGAACTAGGTGGTATCCCAATTTGATTTAAAATCTCAGTTTTGGCCCCTCAAATAGAATATGTTAAATCACATATTTTTTGTAATATTTCACTTATGCGATGGGAATCAAGTCATGTAGGATAATTTAAATGAACCATGTGTAATAATGTAAATGTGCATGTATGGATTCCTAGTGCAAAGCTCAAGGACAATGCCTGACTAGTGAATGCATATAAGTTCAAGCAGTGGGATAGGATTATGGTGCATTTGTTATGTTTTCATGGTGTGCTTATGTTATGAAAATCCATGTAGAAAAGTACATACATAATATTATAAATCCACAAAAGTATTGTTTGAGTGAGTGAAAAGGGGACTATGATACAACAAGAGGGAAAGATTAAAGTGGTTGCATGGGTGATTTGACCTTGACACTTGTCCTTTGGAGGTGCTTGTCCTTGTCCTTTTTCCCCATGCTTCCTTACAAATCTTTCCCATCAATCTTTGAGTTGAGTTGTTCTTTTTTACATGTTCCCCATCCTTGTTGGGAAGGGTGTATTTCCCATGCAAGGAATGTATGGTTTTGGGGGGGAATCAATATTCACCATTATTCAAGGACTACTTATCCATTCTCCCATGACAATTTTCCCTTTATTGGATATGAAAGAACCAATGTGAATACCATGGTTGTTCTGACAACTATCCATACAATGGTAAAGAGAACCCACATGGAATTATGGTTCGTAAGATCATGTGGAATTTGTTACCTTTCAAGGTTACTATGGTAATGTTTACAACATGTTTGGGGGTGCTTCATGAGATTTGGGGTACATGGTATATGATTATGTCTTGGATGGTGTGTGATGTACTTGCACATTGGAGGTGGCTTACTTAGTCGTCGGTTGACCTCAATTGGATGTTTGCATGCCATCCTTCCTTGGAACATTAGAGATCTTCAGGGAGCTTGGGGACATTCTTCATGATTACCATGTAGATATTGTTTGCTTGCTTTAGAGGATTCCTTGCATTGGAGGAGTATTTGGCATTCCAGAGGAGGTTGTTGAGCCCTAGATAACATGGGGTGGCTTGGATGCTTGCATGGAGGCATGCAGTTAACTTGGGGATACCTAGGTTGCAATAATGTTCATGCAAGTGGACTAGACCCGGTGTAGCACATGGCTTAGGAGGAGTATTGGAGTCCTCAGAGGCTTGTAGAAGGATAATTGAATACATATCATGGAGTTCCCTTGCATTGGATCCTTTCTTGTGTACAACATCACCCTAGAACTTGACATGTGTACCCTTGAAGTGTAGCACTTCACTTGTGTGAGCCTCCTTGTATTAGTAGTAGGTTGCTTGTAAGGGTTTAGGGGCACATTTTTATTGTTGGACTCCCTCACCTCTCATATATATAGAGAAAGGATAGATTCATTCTCATTGTCATAATTGTCCTCTTTTCTTTGTGTTTTCCTTCTTGAATTAGGTACTAGGGTTTGGGAGGAAAACCTAGGAGAAGTTATGAAGTCTAGAGAGGACATATTTGTTAGGAGATTTCTCTTGTGAGATGCTTGGATTCATTCTTATGAGATAGATGTTGAAGATGATGATCTAATTTTGTAGCATTTTAATCATATTGTGTTAGAGATGTGAGACTAGCACACTAGTCTCTCTCTCTCTCTCTCTCTCTCTCTCTCTCTCTCTCTCTCTCTCTCTCTCTTCATACTTCTTTGTACTTTATCTCTCTTTTCTTTGAGGAACTATGGTTTCTTAGATAACTTGGAGCATATTGAATACTAGGGTTAGGGTTTCATCCCTTGGAGACATTGGAGTTAGGTATTTGTGGATTGAACCATAGGTTATACTCGTTGAGGAGGAAAAAAGAAGATGTCATATTGCCTAGGAATTACTAGTGTGATGCTTGCCTATTGGAGCTCATTGGTGTTGAATAGGGTTTTATTGGTTTTAATTAGCTAGGGTTTTGGAGATCTTGGAGGATTGTACTAGTGTTGGCTCGCTTGTGCACATCCTTCTTAACGTTGGGGGGTTGATGACCCTGGGTTTGTCTAAATTTGACTAACAAAATCCCCAAGGCATCGACATATCAATCCTAATCCAAATACTGAAGAAGGTCTCACTTGAGACACCATGAGAATAACAAAGAACATATGGTCTTGTGTCGATGATGAAGGGTTAATTACACAAGGAATCCATTCAGGTTGACACTCATACATTCCATTGCATTATGCTTAACAACTAACAACATGTAACAAAAACACAAATTCATTGGACACATGATCAACACATTATAGAACATGAATCAATGCATCTTTTATTATATTCATGCAACCAATCCCATACATAGATCAAGCAACTCATCAATTGACAGAAACAATGCCATGTTCTCTTATACATTCTCTCAGTGGTTCATTACATGGCGTTATGCACTCCTCTCAGACTCTGTTGATATTATAAAATGAGACTCACAACCAGGCATATTACAAAACATAGCTAGACTCTTCACAAAACAAGAACAACCCACTAGTTGACTGATTGGCCAATTGACTGACCAACTAAGTAACTCTTTTTCTGTCGTCATTGCTCCTTTTTATCTTCTTCTCTACTCTACACTATGTCACTTTTATTTTTGTTCCACTCGCTCTGTTGACTTCCAGTCCCGCACACTTTTGTCACCCGCATGCAGTCCACGTAGGCTCTTTGGAGTTGTGGCAGTCCTAACTACCTTGCCAACTCATCCCCTTACTGCTCCACGATCTCTTGTGTTACCTGAAGTAATCATTCAGGAAGATTTGTTGAAGATTATTTTCTTGATTTCGATGTGCATGCAATGTCTTATTAATTTATGGGCCACATTAGAAAAACTGGGACTGGTGCGCATAACAAAACTCAAATTGGTGCGTATTAACAAAACTCAGACTAACGCACCTAGTAAAACTCGGACTAACATGTGTGCTTCCTGTCATACATTGTGCAGTTGTTGGTGTGTGTGCACAACTATGTGTGTACGCATGTGCAATATTTATACCAAAACTTTGGGTGCCAATAGGCCCCCACCACTATTATTTGGCTCATCGTCGAGCCAATGGCCTTTTGAAGTGACTATCGTGATAGACGTACCATGCCCGAAAATTCCTTCAATCTATTTTGTTTGTCCTAGATGACTGCCTCAACCACTGCAATATTGTTATGTAACTTCGTCTCCTCCAGCATTAGCTATAGAAGCCATGCATGGAGTGTTGTATTCTATGATTTCAAAGTTTGAAGGCGCTCAATGACCTCTTTGACTTTTTTTGGTGCTAGGATTGTTGGTTGTGCCTATTTGAGAGGACAAACCCGTGAATATGCCTCGTCCACTATAGTGTATAGTTTGACACTACTGGCTAGAGTAGCTTCATGTTGGGTCTTGGTATCATTGTGCATGGTAAACTTAGCAAGATGCAATGTCTGAAGATCTTGTCGGACAAATTCAATTTATTGTCGCATGTGTAATTCCTATTGCAACTGGGACTTGGTGTTCACATGAATTGTGATTAACTGATCAAATTGAAGGCACAGTTGATTGTGTGATCGGGTGAGAGATTAGTTCCTCTCCCCAATATTGTAAAGTATGGCAGTAACAAAACCATCTATATCGATAGTAGGGACCTACGTAAGATCAAAGCCGAGTTAGTTGGGACCATGACCAGCGGGTTGACACTTAAAACTCTTCTCGGGATCATGCCTGGAGTCTCAATAGACCATGGATCTGAAGGAGGAGACTCTGGTGGTGAGGGTAAATCCAACTATTGACATAGGGAATCAAACTTCCCCACCATATCATTTTGGAAAATTATCTGTCTAGATGGTTGAGTGCATAGCTCCTTCACTAGTTTGGCTACTCATCGACTAACATGCGGTATGTTTGAAGAAGTCATTCAAAATGTACCCATTGAATTCTCCTTGTTGGTGCCAATATCTTGATGGATGAACCCCAATGTCGAGATGGATGCACCGACTATTCTTTCGATCGTCCCTGATTTTCTCTCCCATTACTATGTAGCTCTGAAATCCTTCTCATAGACTAGAAATAGTAACTCTCGAGTTTAAATGGGAAAATATTAGTTTAGGAGGAAAGTTTTTATCCGAGTACATTGGTATAATCTATGGGAGGTATGCACCAAGTCATTAATAAATCAGAGTGTAGTACAACCCTTCCTGAGAACTACCTGGACATTAATATCTATACTATCTTATAAGTGTCTCCGAATGTCAATGAAATGGGAAAAGTGTTTCGTTTTGTGGCCACCACCATCATTCTTATGTTTTCGATCCCCTTTAGAATTCTTCTTGTCTTCTCACATTCATGGTGCATGTCCATGCCTTTTTATTTTCCAAACCTATGTAATCTACGGATGATATCTTGGAATTTACCATTGGGTTTGTCAAAATGGGAAAACCCCTCAAAAATGTACAATGGATATGTCAATATTTATGGCAAGAAAATATGTATGCCACCTTACTTTAAGTGTGATGTTGATGGCTCCATACATGTGCGAGTATTATTCTTCGGGGGCGTCACACATGACTCTTGTGCACCCTTGCATCTATTCTACAAGTGTTAATTCATATCAGAGACCCCTGGTGGGTCGTGACGCATTTTCACACAGGTACAAATTCTCAGTTTCCACCAAGGAGGATATGTACTAGTGCCAACTAGATCTTATGGCATCTATTGACTAACCATTGTTTCCTTATTTCGGTGCAACTCATTTTTTTTCTCAATAGGGATGAGAGAGATTGAATGGGAATACGTGCTTTCTATCCCAACATAAAGAGTGTCCGTATCCATCCTTTTCACACGTGGATCATCCACTCATCCACTAGGAAACTGAGAAATTGGATGGATGGAATGTCTTCTCGGCAGAGCGCACTGGGATTTCAGATATCGGCTTCACACCCCCCTTCGTTTCTTTTCTACCCAACTCCTTTTGCATGAACACATGTACTGACGAATATCCACCCCTGGCCTAAACCTTTCTATTGTTGAATCTTCCACAGTTGCCCATTCATGGAGATGCTCTTGATGCACTGCCCACCATTGAGTGGGTATCCCTATTAATATTATATTGTGGGTGTGTACCTGGTGGAGTACACAAATATGATACATCCGAGTAATAAATGTATCCACTGAATCTGACCCATCAAACTGACAGGTCCCAAATTCCTCTTTGTGCACTTCAATGGTAATCCGGGGTGGATCTCCTTATAGAGATTTCCTAAAGCTTATGTTTCCACCTCTCCGTGGAGTCAATCAATATCATATGACTTCATGCTCCAACAACTCAATTACCCATCTGTTGTGGGATTGGCACAATCTTCCCTGCACCCAGTGATCTTGTAAATATTTTCAATAATAGAGCTTCGTGCATCCTCGTCTACCGGCTCATTGTATCTATCCCTTTCATTCGGATCTAATAAGCGAAATCACGGTGTCTATCTCAAATGAAATTTGTCTCTTCTTTATATTCAACACTACGTTTTTGTTGAAGGCCCAATCAATGCCAAGAAAGGAAAGGTATGGATCATATTCATCCATAATCTCTATCACATCAAAATTTTCCTTCATCTTCACCCCTTCTATGTTCACTTTGAATTTCTCCAATTGGCCTATAGGGTATATTCTATACTGATTTTCCAATCGAAGTTGAATGGGAGACCTAGCCAAATCCGACTTGGCCATCAATTCCCATGACTTCTTCGGCATGATGTTTACGTCAAATCCGAGATCCAACATGACAATGTCTATTTCATAACTTTCGAGTTCAGCCATCATATTTAACTCTCTCCCTATGCACTTCTACTTACTAACCTGGCACGTGTCCTTTTCTAGTAAGGGAGGTGATATAGCTCTATCTGTCCCTTCTTCCCCCATGTAGGTTTCTAACATTTGCGTCAAATTCCATGCAGCATCAGGATCACTTAACAATTTTAAACAACAACGCAAGAAGTTACTTACTTGGTCTTTAATGTCTTCTTCATGACCCATGTCACGCAATGCTTCTTCTTGCACCATGCACTTTAGATCTTCATGCAAATGTTCCTTTATTTCCTTTTGTTTTGGCTCGTCATAGTTCTTCTTTTCTGCGAGCTTCTTCCAATGACCTTTCTGTCATGCTCTATATTTCCTCGCATACACAAGCTTCTTCTAAAGATCTATGTGTGGCGTGCTACAATTATTCACGGGCTCGGGCTTCCTCCAGCGACCGTTGGGTCACACACTGTACTTCCTCATGGATCTGAGCCTCTTTGAACAAACTTTGCACAGTGTGTTGCAACTCTTCTCATGCTATTTCCTCCTCCATGGCCCTCTACGCATCACACAAAAATTGTTTCTATTGAGAAACATCAAACTTAGGAGAGGGTTGTGTTGCCTTTCTTATCTTCCAATCCAGCCTTTGAGCCGATCTCTCACCATGCTCAAAGTCCATTCTCGTATTTTATTTGCCTCGATTTATCACCCGCGCATCAACTTCATCATCCTTTTTCTGATTCTCGCACGGATATGAAATCACCATGTTGCAATGTGCATTCTTCTCTTCCCACTTCTTCAACAAGTCAGGACAATCCTCTTTGACATGATTGGGACTATAGAAATACCCATAGAGAGCATGTGGTTTGGTACAAAATATTGATACATGGCATATATCGCCACAGTTAAAACAAGTGGGGGGTCTACCTCCACCTCCTATGTATACTCGTCATCAACCTCATCCATATCTACCCCGGGGACCTCCTTGATATCCACCTCTCTCAACACTACCATGGTCACCGCCCTTTTGTTCCTCATGAACCCAGAAGACATCATGGGTATGGTCTTGCATCAGCTGGAGTGGCTGACAATTGTTCACATCATGCCCCATGGATTTGTAGAATTCACAGAATGAAGTATGATGTGTCTTTTGATATTTATCTAGTGTTGGGAAACAGGGTGGTATATGTCCCCATTGTCTGTAAGTATCGCACCATTTTGTATGAGGTACATCTAGAAATGGATTCAACACACCCGTAATCATATAGTTTCCTAATGTAGGACACTCATCTCTACGGTGCCCTTTTGATCGACACATTGTACAACATACATGCTCGCAGACCACCTTTTCTTTTTCCATATCTTGCAACTGCATCGTCAAGTTAGAAAGTTGAGACTGCACCTGTGCCAAACCTATCGATGTTTCTCCTCTTCCTAGTGTAGCCTCCAGATGCATCACAATATCCACTTCTTCTGCATGAGTAGTCACCTTCTATTGGGTAATTGAGACTCGGATATGGGGGAGAAACCCCACAATGAACCGTTCCCTATGTTGCACATCTTGGATCTGAAACGTCAACCTATCCAACAAGATCTTGAACCATTGGTCATAATCCCACATGGTTTCTCCTAGTTTTTGCTTGATATCCTTAATATTTGTAATGCACTGAGATTTTGACTTAGGATTATGGAGTTCCTTAAGCAGATATCTTTTGATCTCTATCAGGGACCTCATCTATCCTACTGTCATAGCGAACTTGTTCTTCATTTACCACGTCAAGGCTATATCCATGAAAGTGGTCTCCAACTTCACGATCTTCAATGCATTGTCTGTAATCCTCTTCACAGACCATATTGCCTCACAAGTAAACTAATGTTTCTCTTCATCATCCTTACACATCCCATGGAACATGGGTAGTCTCAGAGTTCTATCACGATTCACCATCCTCAACCTCGAACCATATCCTCATGACTATATGTTGGGTGTTGGGTATCTTGGTATTGACACTCTTCCTGGCGAAGTATTATCGACTCTGCCATCTTCTTCACTCATCACTTCTCTTATTTCTTCTCCTACGCTTGCTTCTACTCCAATCACCACGTTGTCTATTGTTCTTTCATCTTGGTTACAAATGCACAAGGGGGGTGGTAGGTGGGGTAACTCCATCTTCTTATAACATTTCTTGTGAGGGAACCCAAAGATTTTCCTACCTGCAGCCGCACAAGACCATCCACTATCACCAACTCCACATCCCCTCCTCATAGGGGTCATTCATCTTCCGCTCCTACCTATGCACCTAATCTTCCTCTAAATTTGCGGCATATCGCAACAACTAAGGGGTTCAAACTTCATCTTCATGGCCCCTACTACCACTACTACTAGTATCTCCATTGGATACCCTACTCTCAACATTGCACCTCTTCGTCGACCTATCCTTATATTTGTTCCTCTCTGACACAAAATAGTCTCCCGCACTTCCTCCTGGTGTGGTCTCATTCTACTTCACTTTGGTGACCCCTCGTCTCACATCCCTATTTTCTTTATGCTCTTATTTTATGCTTTCCTTCTTGACTCAAATATTCTTGCATATCTCTCTCTCTCTCTCTCTCTCTCTCTCTCTCTCTCTCTATTTTCTCTTCTGGGTCCATTCTATTCCTCACCTCATCTAGACAACTCATGGATCCTCCTTAGCAGATCCATCTCTCCTCTCTCTTTTCCCCCATTCTTTTCATCCCCCCCAGTGCTAGGGGAGTCTACTTAACCATCACATCAAGCTCCATGCGCGTCAACCCTTTCTCTACGTACAACATCTTGATCCACAACAAGATTTCCTCTAACATACTTTTTCGAGGACCATGAGTAAAATTCCTTTCAGCTTCACTGAAAGAATAAGTGTATTCCACTGCAAATTCAATAATATAACCTTCATTCGCCCGAGCGAACCATGAATCAATTCCTCGAGTCCATATATTGTCCAACACCTTTATCCTATCAATCATGATCTAATCCCAGACTAGTGATTCTTGAGGCCTTAAGGTCGTATTAGTAGCAGTTTGCCTCTTCATCCATTCATACAATAAACAGGGAAATTCAACAAAGAAAATTCCATGCATATCAATGTAGATATACCTATTCTTTCACCGTTCCACATTGGTAGTCAGACCTTGAGTTTTCCGCCGAGAAAACTCATCTTCCTTCGCAGCCAGCCAATCTTGAATTTCCTCCTGAGATGGATACCACCTCATTCTCCTCCTTCATCATTCAATACAAAACATTCAGGTCCCGACAACATAACCATTTGTTGGCTCACTTGCATGCATCCTTCTTAATGTTTGGGGATTGATGACCTAGTGTTCGTCCAGAGTTGACCAACAAAAACCCCAAGGTGTCTAGATATCAATCCTCAGCCAAACATTGAAGAAGATCTCACCCGAAACGCCATGAGAATCAAAGAGACCATATGGTCTTGTGTTGGTGATGAAGGGTTAATTACATAAGGAATCCATTCGAGTTGGCAGTCATACATTCCATTGCATTATGCTTAACAACTAACAACATGTAACACCACATACATTCATTGGACACATGATCAACGCATTATAGAACAAAAATCACTGCAAATTTTATTATATTCATTCAACTAGTCCCATACATAGATCAAGCAACTCAGCAATTGATTGAAACATCACCACGTGCTCTTATACATTCTCACAATGGTTCATTACATGGCGTTATGCGCTTCTCTCAGAGTCTGTCGATATTACAAAACCAGACTCACAACCATGCATATTAAAAAACATAGCTAGACTCTTCACAGATCATGAGCAACCCACTAGCTGACTAACTAGCCAACTGACTAACCAACTGAGTAACTCTTTTTATGTCATCGTTGCTCCCTTTTGTCTTCTTCTATGCTCTAGCACTCCGTCACTTTCAATTTTGGGCCACTCGCTCTATTGACTTCCAGTCACGCATGCTTATATCACCTGCATGTAGTCCACATAGCCTCTTTGGATTCATGGATGTCCTAACTTCATTTCCAGCTCATCCCCTTACTGCTCCACGATATTTTATGTTGCATGAAGTAATCATTCTAAAATATTGCCCAAAGATTATTTTCTTGATTCGGATGTGCATGTAGTGTCTTCTTAATTTATGGCGCACATTAGAAAAACTTGAACTAGCACACATAACAAAACTCGGATTGGCGTGTATTAGCAAAACTCAGACTAGCACTCTTAGCAAAACTCGGACTGGCATGCGTGCCTCATGTCATACACTGTGTAACTATTGGTGTGTGCACGTGCTCATAATATTTATCCCAAAACTTTGCGTGCCAACAACCATCTTGTGATAAGTTAAAAGTATGTATTGAACTCTCTCTCTCTCTCTCTCTCTCTCTCTCTCTCTCTCTCTTGTGTGTGTGTACACAAATTTTTTAGTTGTCCAAAATTGTCTTGTTGCAGATTTGATTTTTAGCTATATTTATCTTCATGGTTTGATAATTTCCAACACTAGTATGTCTTGTTGATCTTACATAAGTTAAGGCTAAAATTGGTAAGAGTATTAATATTGATATGGACGATATGATGGAAAATTTATTGTTGTAATTACCGTTGTCATGAAGAGAATTTCATTTATGGTTTATGCATGATAATATTGCCCCAGAGGGATGAAACTTGTTGGCACACATTTGACATCTTCTCTCTTGAATTGCCTTGTTGATTGGGGTAGAAAAGAAGTGAAATATTGTCCATCATTTTCTATTGTAAAAATATATTTCAGATCATCCATAAGGATGCAAATCCATAGGGTTAATATCTAGGAAACTTCCTTGTGAGGTGAAATTTCCAAAGTTGCATTAATTTCCTTACAACATGAAAATTTCTATAGAGTTTGGGGATTTTCAGTTGATAAAATGAGAGGAAATAGGATGGTTTTGAGGGTCCTACCATATTTAGAATTTCCACAACAGATAAGAAAACACCATTTAATCTACAACCCTATTAGTGTTGTTCATGGATAATGTCAACCAAGTGTTTTCTCCTCCAGGTAATTCCCATTAGGAAATTAGTAGTTTGGACTCCTTGCACTAGAAGGGAAGATCATTAAGGGATTGTTGAGCAAAGAAATAGGAGATCTTCATTGCACTGGGTATGGTAGTGGAAGTTAGTACCATGGATGACGAATGGTTGGATGAGGGCCTTAAGTGCTCAATAGTGAGAAGAATAGCTTTTTCATGAGAGAAATGGGTTGGCCCAAGTGAGATTAAAGCCCTCTAGGAGATTCCTTTTCCCTCGTGGTATCATGGTCTAGCTTGGGGATGAAATCCTTGGCTAATTCCTACGATTGGGCTATAAATCTCTTCTTAGTGATCGATTTGGTGGAATTTCCTTCATTTACAGATAATGTTCATGCATGTCTATCTATGGAATGCTTTCTACTTGCAATATGTTTATGAATGAACTTGAAATATGCAATGTTATTTCCATTGTATCTTTATGTTGCATGTGATTTTTTGTTATATTGTTTTTAGAGTTTGAATTAAGCATAATTTTTTGTTATTAGAACAAGGAAATTCATATTGAATTCCCTAATGGCCAAGAGAGGCATCTGAATACATTACATTTGATATTTAGTTTGGTGAAGTATAATTGATCCAAGACGTTGATATTAGGAAATGAGTACCTATTATTGAGGGTCTCTTGTTAAGAGATATATAGTCAATACACATCCTCCAAGTTCCATCATTATTGGGTATTATCATAAGAGGTGACCCACAAGGTGAAGTACTTTACTTTGGCTTATGATTCCCTTCTACAACAATTGATGCAATTGTTTCTTCACTACATCTAATTTCAATATGGAATGTCTATTCAATCCTATGTTTGATAAATATGAATCGAGCAATGGTTGCCACATCCTTCTTAGGTAGCGGTCTTGCGGGCTCTTTAAACATTTCACTATAATCTTGCAAAAATTTCTTCAACTATTGTTTCTACTCTTTTGTGCATCTCTTTAGAGGTGAATTTACCTTGATCGATTCATCACCTTATTGATAATGTTTCATTAGTTGATCGATGTCTTCTCTTAGTTGGCACTTACCATAAATATTGGATTTACCTTTGTGGGTATTGATGATAAATGATTTACCATATTTGATCAAGTGATATTGGTTGGCCCTTTTTATGGAGATAGCATCCCTCATGTACATGGAGGGGCTTCCAAACACTACACCACATACATCAAGTAGCACAACATCTACCTCCATTTCATTTATGAAATTAGCATTAATGGAAAACACGTTCTTGCAATGTTTGGTAACTCTCAACTCAACATCATTATTCACCCATCATAAACGTAATGGATGAACATGGTCATGTAATTCCAATCTAATCTTGACCACCAAGTCTTGCACCATGAGGTTTCATTTTGAATAAGAGTCAAATAGATCGTCCATATTTGTCTTGTTGACTTGTATTTTTATATGGAAGATTTTTTCCATCTCCTTCTCTTCATTGTTATGGAAGATGCTCATGTTCACCTCCCTTTACACTATTATATACACAATATTTTCATCTACATTTGAGCTACTCTCTATTTGATTCCTTGAGTCTATGCCTATCATGTTATCCTTACATCAATCCTTGTTACAATTCTTTGGATGCAACTCAATATCTAGCTCCCAACACTTATCGTTGGCATACCATCTATGTTACAATGGCCACAATGGTTATTTGGGCCCTTGCATTTATGTGCAGTGGCAGCGGTGTTCTTACCTTTTCCCTTCCACTTCTTGTTCCCTCCTTCCTTTGAAGAGCATTACTGGTCATCTCTACTTTGAACCACTTGGTTGTCATTTATTCTCGTCCATCTAGAGATATTGTGCTTGTACACATGCTTCATCAATGGACATAGTCTTGAAGTGCATTTGTTGTCTCCTTAAGTACCTTCATTGATCCATATTTAGGAGTGGAACAAACTGATTACAGACTGAATATCATAAACATAGAGATAGGAAGAATAACACAAATATTCAGTGAACAATATCTTCTATTAAATAATGAAATAGGTTGAAATTGTAAAACTACAGAACCGAAACTTGTTCGAATGGTGGTAGCTATCTCTGAGAAGAGATGTGGTTGCTACGTGCATCTGTCTGAGAAGAATGGATTATAATGAGGCTCCATGGACCCTTTTCATATTACTCATGAATTACAAAACCCTAGACATCCAAAAACCTAACCCTAGAAGGTGAAACACCAAAAGTCATATGGGCCCTATGGGTAAGTTGGTGTAATTTGGTACCTCAACTTCCTAGGGTCAAAATTTTTTTATACGACCTTTGTTTTAGGCGCGTGATAGCCCGTTCGAAAGTTCTTTCAAAGAAATACACATTTTGTCATCAGACTTTGACTCTGTCTACAGTCTGAATGTCGCGAGTCAAAAAAACAATGTTTAGGGCCTCAAAACAACCCTGAAAGTACAACAAGATGTGTTGACATGAAAACATACAAAATAGGTCAGTTGGATTAGGCGAGAGGCCACCCGTATCCACCTGGAGAATGTGTGAGGCTTCATACAACCCCAAAAGTGTAGAACTCATAATTATAAAGCAATACAGAAAGACGTGTTGAACAAAAACGAACACGAGGAGCTAGTTGGAATAGGTGGGTGGCCACCAATATCCATCTGGATCATGAGTAGTCCACCCAAATACTTGATGACTACAACCAATTTATTGGGGGAGATTCTTGACTAAATGGTTTGTTTTTTTAAATTAGTAATCTCTCATATACATTGCCTTTTTCTTTGTCAATAGTAGTGCCAATAGATTCTTTGGTCCTCTTTGTACCCGTTATCGTGCATTTTGTACTTGTCCAAAAGGGAAAGGCAAGTGGAGAGAAAATTGGCATAACAAGAGGTTGTCCTATCACTGTCACCTTAATAAAACACATGTTTCTATTTAGGGGTGAAATCCCAGGGGAGACATCCCTGGTGACCTAGGGGTTTGAGAAGGCAAAGGTTGAAGTATCAAGAAAATTTATCCCCTCTCACAAGTCACACCGATTAGAAAGTTCCAAAGGTTTAACAAAATGAAGCAATGATATGCTTAAGTGTACCTGCCCAGAACAAGACAACAAGAAAAACACTATTTTTGCAAGTACAATTGATGTTAGTGCTTTATAAAACCTTTGACTTGTCAATGAAAGAAATAAGTTGATATAAGATGAAGCAAACAGAAATATATAACAACAATGTATATATGTTGATGGATTCACAAGAAATGCCTTAAATAAGCTTCAAAATGACCCAAAATGATAATCTAACAATAGCAATATGCTAGCACATGTCAGAAGCTAATGAGGAAATCTAAAAATCAACTTTAGTAATTGTTTTTAAGAGCTTTTATTGTTGTAATAATTGGTTGTAGCTTACTTTTGTAACAAGAACAAAAATGTTAGTAGATTAATCTAATATAGGGTTAGTAAATAGCTTGAGGTATAGGTTTTAAGGGTTGTGCTCATCAATCAATCAAGTATAAGGTCTAGATTAATGTATTTATGGCTATTGGAGTCACTTTTTTGCAGCAACAATCTTGAAGGAAATAAATGATAGTGTGTGAACTAAGGACAATAGGGATGATGGTTGAAGTGTTGGTAAACCAAGGCCTCAATCAACAAACCCTAGAAAGAAAATGGCTACTAAGAAGTAGGTAACCCTAGGCCCTAGCAGTTTTCCTTCTTCTTTAGCTCAAGCTTGAAGTAAATAAATGCTTGATGAAGAAAATGATGCTAGAGTACTACAATGGTAGGCTCTAACACATACTTCAAAGGGTAGGTTTTCTAGCAAAATATAGTAGGTGAAAAGATATTGAGACAAGCACAATTACGTGTGTTTGATCTCCTAGGGTTTTAAGCTAGCAATTTCATAATATTAGTAAAATGAAAAGTAAACATACTATAACCATTCAAAGGAAAGAATAATTGTAGAAATTCACTTACATTCACCAAGAATAATCTTGCAAATACTCTAGTTGAAGACATTCCACCAAGAAAATGCCAAAAAACACCAAGATAAGCCTCCACCAAGAGTTGTGCACCACTTAATTTCAGCCAATAAACCCTAAGGGAGCCGAATTTCAGACCTCACTTGTGTGATGTGTGAATTATGAAAAAATATGAGAGTTTTATCTCTTATTTATACAATATCAATGACCTTTAATTAATTTTTAGGTCATAAAAGGCCGACATGGCCAATTTACATCAAAAATCTAGTTTTTACATAAAATCAATATTTAAAACCCTAATTTCACTTTAGGGATGACGTCATGCCCCTATAGGGTGATGTTAGACCCATAGCTTGGAACGTTAGGCCTCAAATGTAAAACGTTGGGCCTCCATAGGCCTCAAATGTTGCCACACATGCCAACTAGCACTAATTCATCCTCATAAATGCCAAACCATAACTGGATGACATCAAGGGTCAACATGATGATGTTAGGGGCCTTCAAGGGCCAAATTTCATGGTGGAAAGGCAAGACTCCCCTAGGTCTAAGCCTGCCAGAGTGTCTCGGGGGAAACGTCCTTCTTCCTTCCCGGTGCCATCCTCTGGTGTCTCTCTACCCCTGGTTGGGGTCACAACATCCATTTTTGGGGCTTTCAGCCCCATGGAGGTCCGACCTAATCATCTCCCCATATGTATCTATCCACCTGGCATGGTCCTGCAACAACAAGTACGCCCTTCATGGGATCATAAGTCACAGGGATCATAGCAATGTCAATCACATCCAATAATCAAATTACCCAAACATGTGCATCAAACCCCCCTTTAACCAGACAAATGCCCAAAGACGTTATGCA
This sequence comes from Picea engelmannii, assembly GCA_009831015.1. Classification (NCBI taxonomy): domain Eukaryota; kingdom Viridiplantae; phylum Streptophyta; class Pinopsida; order Pinales; family Pinaceae; genus Picea; species Picea engelmannii. The sequence continues at coordinate 324,678 of ML789671.1, forward strand.
GCTTAATAAGTCAAGGTTGGAGAGGGTCTCAGGATGTCCTATTAGGCTAATCCTCCTCAATTTTTGGGTGTTTCCCAAGTGAAGACCAATCTAGGTCATGTGAGTGTGTGAAATGGTGCAGGGGGAATGTTTGGGCACAGGGTGAAGTGATAACAGGGAAATGTAGATCTTTCATGTGGGTTCCTCTATAGAGGGAGAGTTGCACCTTGTCATGGATGTCATTGTTTCCTAGCCCATTCAACGCCTTTTAGTCTTTATCTTATTGTTTTTTCTTTTCAAGAGAATAGTTGGGGAACACTGTCGTGGCGTGGTGACCAGTGGTGACAACGTTACCCACAAGCACTTCAAGGAAATTAGAAGGATGGATCGTGATGAGACCCCCTTTCTCTTAGCTATGCCACCAAGAGCCACTACCTTGGTTTGGTGACCAAATAGATGGTAGTTTCATACCGCTACATGCCCATGGACCTAATAAGCCGACTCATGATGAGACCTCCCATCCACCAACTAGACCTTGAGTTTTATTTTATCTTATGGGTCCCATTTTCTTACTAAGAAGCCTTTTATTTCTTTCTTGGGAATCCCTAGGTGAAGCATCTCAAAGGTTTTATTTTGGCTTGTAACTCTTTCCAGCTACTCTTTCCCTCTGGGCCTTTAGCCCCTTCTTCCCACAAGGAAAGGTACAACCCTTCCTAGTGTGGCAAACCCAATCCCCAAACCATGGTAGGGGAAGATGAGAGGGATAATGGTGAAAAATGGTAAGTATGGAAGGAATGGGCGATGACCTTTCATAGACCCACCCAACGACAACTCATCCTAAAGGGAACCAGCTTACTAGGGAATTTTGTCACCCCCCCAGGTATGAACAAGTTAAAGAGCATAATTTCCAAGCAAATGTTACGAAATAAAGGAGATTTCAGTGCAACATATTCAGATACTTCGAAAATCAGAGTGACACATACCATGATACCTGAACTCATTACCTCGTGGAGCGAGATCCACTGCTACTTCAGAACGAGGCAGGTGAGATGGATGTTGTTGTTGCTGATGGATATGATGCACTGAAGAAAAGATGGGCCTTCTGGGGCCAAGCTCAAGTCGTCTGGCTCTCAATACTCCATGTCTAGGACCTGTGGGCCTCGAGACATAATCTCCTTAGTTATCCCTAGGATAGGGGATAACATCTGGCTCCAACTGGGGGACATGTGCTCACCGTAGAGCACATGAGAACCTCAGCATTTCTAGCATGACCTGTATCTGCTAGATCTCAACAAAATGAATTAGTAATCTTCAGGGTGGTGATATCACCCCTTTCTCATATATGATATAATGGAATAAAGTGAAAAAACATATATATATATATAAATGAAAATGAAACTACAACTATACTACTCTAGCATGATATGCAGATGGTATATACAATGAATGCAAATGCCTACCTAACTTACCTTTACTTACATGTTGGTTGAATGATAGGTATAGTCAAATAGCCAGTGAAACCATCCTAGCAATGTCTCATAATCCCTGGTTATGTGCTTCATCATAAACCAGAACAATGATAAATCAAGCACAAAAATAACACGAGTTAGAAAATGTATTCTATCATCGGAAATCATAAAGTCTAGCTCATGGAGGTGGCAGGGAGGGACAAAATTATGCCAATTCACACCTTTAGGAAAGTGCTCAATCCATCTCTGAAAGGGATCGTGAAAAATCAAGGGTTCAAAAGACCAACCCAAAGAGTCTGAAGGTTGGCTACCTTGGACATCTTCACATCCTGAGGTTTGGAAAGAGACCAATAAGAACCTAGAGGATGAATTACAATTTAAGGGAAGGATGAAAGACTGAGATAATAAAATTATTTTTAAGGTATTCAACCTACCCTTGAATTCTAAATGTAGGCTTTGCCTCATAGAAAACTTAAGACAAAGGACATGCTTCCCAACTACATCTTTAGTGACATAGCGAGATAAAATAGTCGAAGGGAGCCAGAAAACATTGTCACAAGGATCCTTCTCCGGGAAATAAATGTCCACACTTTTATCAATATCTGAGCACAACGGTGGTTGATAATCTTCTTCATGGAATAAATACAAGTGCTCAAAGGAATATTCATCAAAATCCTCAGGGTATGACCGAAAATCATCAGGAGAACATAGCACCAGGTCATCCTTGGGTGTCTGAAAAAGGTTTGTAATCATATCATCTCCTTGTTGCCAAATGTCAAAATTACTAGTAACCTCATATGATAGTTATAAAGGCAACTTTTGGAAATGACCCTTAATATAGTAAATGGAATCCCCATCATATCCAATCACATCCCATTTACACTTTACAACATGTATGAATTCATCAATATTATTAACAAAGTCATTGTCTTTATCATAACATGAAGGGCTTAAAACATCCAAGGGCTCCTCTAACATTTTTTTACTTTCCAAATCATAAAATAAAGCATCATCATACTCTTGGAAAGGAAAATAACTCACCGTGTTTACTTCTTATTGTGCAAGAGCTTCGATTACTCGGATAACTTCATTAAATGGAAGAGAATGCACCATTGTCTCGTCCTCATAACTTGTCTCTATGTATTTAACTTCATAATAAGGAGGATATGTTTTGTCCAAGGATTCCCTTTCTTCTTCCCCCTCTAAATCATAGAATAAGGTGTCATCAAAAACTTGAAAAGGAAAGTGACTAACATCATCCTCTTCTTCTTGTGTAGAAGGAATAGGCTCCTAGATGGCTTCATCAGAGGGAAGAGCACACATCAATACTTCATCATCATGTTTGATATCTTCAGGATCTCTCTCTTCAACCATGTCTTCATTATCTTTGGTAGAAGAATGAGTAATTTCTTGCTCTTCCTCATGGGATTAGAAAACCTCATTAGGATCCTTCTCCTCAACTTCTTGTTGGTCAATGACTTGTTCTCTTCTTTCCTAGAATTTACTAACAAGGATTTGAAAGGAGACTAGTCTTTCCATACTAAGAGTGTCTGGGGCATCTTTGGGGTCATCAACTTTAGTTTATGGAGTAAAGAGGTGTTCTCCCTTGAACAAGGAGATATTTGCCTCGATTTGTATAGCCATGTGATAATCTTCTTCGATTGTTCTTGGCCTCTTTTTACTGAGGAGAAACCCTAAATGCACTGAGAGTTCATTGGTATAGAGATCAACGAGGTACTTGTCTTTAGGGTGATGGCTTCTAGGAATCTGGTGTAGCAAATTCTCAAACCTGGTAGCAAATTCCATGACAGTCTCATTCTAAGTTTGTTTCAAGTGTTCAAGTCTTTTAATCAGCATGTGGATATCTTCTATTTTAATATTCCATCTTTTGACAAAGGTTTCTTCTAGTTGGTCCATATATGTAATGTTGGCATCAGGGAGACAGTCATACCATTTCCTAGCATTTCCATGAAGAGTGGCAAAGAAAAGTTTCATCGCCAAATCTTCAGCGTCATCACTGATAGGGTGGAGTTGAAAGAAAGCCCAAAAATTATCCATGTGATCTTCACCTATAACCCCATCATTACTAGTGAATATAAGGAGCCATTTTTTATACCTCGAAGGCATTTCTCAAGGGTAACCTGAAATTTTACTCATGTCTAAGGGTTTGAAATTACCTGAGTTCCATTGAGAAGCCATGGTTGGATTTTTCATTAGTGGAGTTGCCAGATAATCCTTTTAGGGATCATCAAAAGGAAAATAGGGGATCACCCTCAGTGGAGTCGCCAGGTAAGCTTTGTAAGATAAAGGTTTTGAAATTAAGGCTTACCGAAAAAGTGTCGTTGAGGAATATTGACTCATTATTCCCCGACAGCGGCGCCAAAATGTTATTGCGCAATTTGTACTTGTCCAAAAGGGAAAGGAAAGTGGAGAAAAAATTGGTGTAACAGGAGGTTGTCCTATCATTGTCACCATAATAAGACACCTCTTTCTATTTAGGGGTGAAATCCCAAGGGAGACGTCCCCAGTGACCGGGGGGTTTGAGAAGGCAAAGGTTGAAGTATCAAGAAAAATTATCCCCTCTCACAAGTCACATCGATCAGAAAGTCTCAAAGGTTTAACAGAATGAAGCAATGATATGCTTAAGTGTACCTGCCCAGAACAAGACAACAAGAAAAACACTATTTTTGCAAGTACAATTGATGTTAATGGTTCATAAAACCCTTGACTTGTCAATGAAAGCAATAAGTTGATATAAGATGAAGCAAACAAAAATCTATAACAAGAATGTATATATGATGATGGCTTCACAATCAATGCCTTACATAAGCTTCAAAATGGCCCAAAATGATAATCTAATAATAGCAATATGCTAACACTTGTCAGAAGCTAATGAGGTAATGTAAAAATCAACTTTAGTAATTGCTTTTAAGAGCTTTTACTGCTATAATAATTGGTTGTAGCTTACTTTTGTAACAACAACAAGAATGTTAGTAGATTGATCTAATCTAGGGTTAGTAAGGGTTAGTAAATAGCTTGAGGTATAGGTTTTAAGAGTTGTGATCATCAATCAATCAAGTATAAGGTCTAGATCAATGTCTTTAGGGCTAATGGAGTCACTTTTTTGCAGCAACAATCTTGAAGGAAATAAATGATAGTGTGTGAACTAAGGACAAGAGGGATGATGGTTGAGGTGTTGGTAACCCAAGGCCTCAATCAAAAAACCCTAGAAAGAAAACAACTACTAGGAAGTAGGTAATCCTAGGCCCTAGCGGTTTTCCTTCTTCTTTAGCTCAAGCTTGAAGTAAATAAAGGCTTGATGAAGAAAATAATGCTAGAGTGCTACAACAGTAGTGTTAAGATTTAAGCTATTATTAGAATTCTTTGCATTTCACTAAATAACAATAGCATAAGATAGGATCACTGAGAAATACACAATCACAACAGACACATCATTTATCTTGGGAAACCCTCATGGGGGAGAAAACCCAGCAAAACTTCCTTATTATAGATAGCCAATACAATGCCAAGAGATAACTCAAACAAATACAGAAATGCCTCTCCCAAGAATGCGCCTATCTCTCTCTCTCTCTTCTCCAACTGCAGCTCTGAAACTTGTCTCTCAATGAACAAGTGAGTGTGTGTCCAAGTGAGGCGCTAGCCTCCTTATTTATACAACTCTGGCACGTGTGGAAGTGTCCCTTCACTAGCAGGGCCGACTTCTTCTTCTGAGTGGTTATAACCACCTTTAATATATTTTGGGGCCTCTTTAATATATTCAAGGGCCGACTTCTTATTCTGCCTATTACAATTATGTTTTGACCAATCCGCAAAAGGGGATTTGGTATTTTACAATAGCCGACATGATCAATCCGCAATAGGGGATTGATCTAATGAATAATACCACAATAATAATTAGAATACACTTTGCAGTTACATTATTTCAACACTCCCCCTTAACAAGAAGGGTATTCTACAACAACATCAGGTGAGAGAGAGGACAGCATCATCAACATCATCTTGGAACACTAACTGACGTATCTATAAATCATCGGAAGTTTTTTCTCATCGGCAGCATCGTCATCCTCAGTGGAATGAAATCATCATCTGCATCAATATTGATTAGTATAAAACTAATACATCATCATCACAACACGAGGTTGGTCTCATCATCATAACACGAGGTTGGCTCATCATCATAGCACGAGGCTGGCACACTACACAGCAATTAAGCTGGAATCACAATACTAGACTGGCTTTACGTCACAACAATTAAGCTGGAAGCACAGTACTAGGTTGTCTTTACGTCACAGCAATTAAGCTGGAAGCACGGTACTAGATTGGCTTTACGTCACAACAATTAAGTTGGAAGCATAGTACTAGGATGGCTTTACGTCAAAGAAATTAAGCTGTAAGAACGGTACTAGACTAGCTTTACGTCACAACAATTAAGTTGGAAGCACAGTACTAAGCACATCTCAACACAACAATCTAGACTGGCTTTACATCACAGCAATTAAGTTGGAAGCACAATACTAGGCATATCTCAACACAGCAATCTAGACTGGATTTACGTCACAGCAATTAAGCTGGAAGCACAGTACTAGGCATATCTCACCACAGTGATTAAGCTGGAATCACAGTACTAGACTGGCTTACGTCACAACAATTAAGTTGGAAGCACAATGCTAAACTGGCATATCTCAACATAACACTACTCCCCCTTTCGAGGGAGGTCTGTTCGGACTATACCAAGCTTATCTCGAAAGCGCTCAAACTTTACATGAGATAGAGGCTTGGTCAACACATCGGTAACCTATTCATTTGTTCTAACATATTGGATATTTATGACTCCTCTCTGCACCATGTCACGGATGTAATGATATCGGATCTCTATGTGCTTCAACTTGTCATGAAATACAGGATTCTTTGTCATCTTTATGCAGCTCTGGTTGTCACATAGGATTGTGGTTGCTTCCATCTCTAGGTCGAATAGATCAGTCAATAACTTACGAATCCATATAGCTTCGCAGCTGGCAGAACACACAACAATGTATTCTTCTTCCGATGTACTGAGAGCAATGTTGGATTGCTTCCTACTCTGCCATGAGATCATGGTTGATCCCAAACTGAAACAACATCCTGAAGTACTCTTCCTGTCAAAGACACTTCCATCCCACTCTGAATCAGTGTACCCACTCAGTGTCAAATCATGATCTCCATCATAGTTGAGACCACAATCTAATGTACCCTTAAGGTACCTCATCACATGTTTTGCAGCAACTAGGTGAACATGTCTGGGTTCTACCAGAAACTGACTCAAGGTGTTCATGGAAAAATAGATATCTGGTCTAGTGTTCGTCAGGTACATCAGCAATCCAATGATCTGTCTATACAGCGTGGCATTAATCAATTCTGACGAAGTGTCGGCCAGTAGCTTCAGCTTCGCTTCCATGGGTGTATTCATGGACTTGCACTCCAACATGTTGAATCTCTTCAGGATTTCGACTGCATACTTCCCTTGGTTAAGGAAGATTCTCTCAGTTCTCTTCCATACCTCAAGACCTAAGAAATAATGCATTAGGCCAAGGTCTTTCATCTCAAATTCTGAAGCGAGCTTCTTCTTACATTCTGTGATGAGCTTTTCTTCTCCAGTTAAGAATAATTCATCCACATACAACAACAATATCACCGGCTCATTGTTCATAACCTTGAAGTAGAGGTTAGAATCAACTTTACTCTTGGTAAAGCCCAAGCTCATCAAAAAATTGTCTATCTTGCCATACCAAGCTCTAGGAGCTTGTTTCAATCCGTACAGAGCCTTCTTCAACTTGCAAACATGAGTCTTCCTATCTTCAACTTCAAATCCTTGAGGTTTCTCTATATACACTTCTTCTTCAATGACACCATTTAGGAAAGTTGTATTTACGTCCATCCGGTGAAACTTCCACTTCATCTTAGTTGCAAGGACTATGATGGTTCTGATCGAAATGTATCTAGCTACAGGAGCGAATGTCTCTTCATAGTCAATGTCTTCCTTTTGAGAAAAGCCACGAGCGAAAAATCTTGCTTTATACTTCTCAATACTTCCATCAAAAACATGTTTTATTTTGAAGAGCCATTTGGAAGATACCACATCCTTACTCTTTGGTCTAGGAACTATTTCCCATACATCATTCTTTATTATGGATTGGTATTCCTCTGTCATGGTGTAACAGACCCACTACCTATAATCAAAGATTTTTGTTCCACCTCAAGGAACCGAATCCCCGAAGTCCTACGGGGGGTCTAGTGCGTGCTAGTTCTCCCCTATTCACCTCCCTATGATCATGGGTTAGGACCTTAGAAAAACAAACCAGGCCCCCTTTTTGTGTTTTCACGACTCAGCGATACCATGGGGTCCAATCTTGAAGGTAGGGTGGCGAGAGGTCTTCAGAATGAAATCCTGACCGTAGATCTGGGCGTGCAGAATTTGGTTGACCAGATCTACCCACCGCTTAACGACAAGGCACTAGCTCCCTTTCTTTAGCACTTGGTTCAGTAGGAAAACATACGCACCTAAATGCAGGCGTCTCTTACAACTCGTGACCTCGCGGGTCGTGAGTCGAAGAGCCTCGAATTTCCTTCACAAATCGTCGATACCCGAGATCACGATATGGGTATGGCTCCCTTCTGTCAGCTTCCTCCGCGCGTGTCCACCGGCTAGGATAAACTTTAGCTCCTCTTCGCTACTCGTGCCTTCGTGAGTTCAAGGGTTGAGCTCTCGTGCCCTTCTCCCGCGAATCCCCGAGACATGATAAGTCAACGGGGCATTGACTACCTTCTCTAGGCGATACGTGTCCACCCGTCAGTCATGCGGGCCCTACCTTGAGGTTTGCCAAGTGTTCTCTCGTTCTCGGCTCTCGGCATCTCGCTACTCGCGACTTGCAGCACCCAACCTTTGGGCTCTTACCTCGCGAGCCTCTGAGTTCACGAGATCTCTTGGATCTCCTGACACACGTCCTCAACTATGGACGGCTCAGATCCTCTCGTGGCTAAGCCACTCGCGACTTGGAGCGCCCAACTTTTGGACTCCTATCTCGCGAGCCTTCGAGCTCACGAGATCCCCGAATCTCTGCCACCTGTACTCCTCGGATGGACGGCTCTGATCCTCTTGTAGCCTCGCCACTCGTGACTTGGGGTGTCCAACTTTTGGACTTCTACCCCACGAGCCTCCGAGCTCACGAGATCCCTGGATCTCTGCCACCTGTCCTCCTCGGATAGACGGCTCTGATCCTCTCGTAGCCTCGCCACTCGCGACTTGGAGCGCCCAACTTTTGGACTCCTACCTCGCGAGCCTCCGAGCTCACGAGATCCTTGGATCTCTGCCACCTGTCCTCCTCGGATGGACGACTCTGATCCTCTCGTAGCCTCGTCACTCGCGACTTGGGGCATCCAACTTTTGGAATTCTACCTCGCGAGCCTCCGAGCTCACGAGATCCCTGGATCTCTGCCACCTGTCCTCCTCGGATGGACAGCTCTGATCCTCTCGTAGCCTCGCCACTCGCGACTTGGGGCGTCCAACTTTTGGACTTCTACCCCGCGAGCCCCCGAGCTCACGAGATCCCTGGATCTCTGCCAACTGTCCTCCTAGAATGGACGGCTCTGATCCTCTCGTCGCCTCGCCACTCGAGACTTGGGGCGTCCAACTTTTGGACTTCTACCCCGTGAGCCTTCGAGCTCACGAGATCCCTGGATCTCTGCCACCTATCCTCCTCGGATGGACGGCTCTGATCCTCTCGTAACCTCGCCACTCGCGACTTGGGGCATCCAACTTTTGGACTTCTTCACGAGACTTGACCCTCGTCTATCTCCCTATAGATCTAACGACTGACGGGTTTCCTAGCTAAGATCTGACGGTCCAGATCGGTCCCAATGCCACGCCCTTTCCTACTGCCCCTTTGGACGTGGAAAAACCAACGGTCCAGATATTCTCATGGAGTCTGGGGGTCTACGACTCAGATCTCTTTTCTATTCACGAAGACAGAGGGAAAGAGGTTTAAGGAAATTTATGCCCTTAATCATTCCTTCGATTTAACGATCGTGAATGATCGCAGACTCCCCGACAGGATCTCATCCATTGATCGATACTTATCCTTACGCTGCTACTTCGGGATTTCAAGAGGGTCATTCCTCTTCGCACAGGGTTGCTAAGACTTGCACATCCAAGTCCCTTTTTCCAGGTTCTTGGTAAGCCTTTCTAAGAAGGAAATTTCTGTGAAGAGGTCTAATCCGGGGCATTCCTGGATACAGATAAGGGAAACAAATTCCCGAGAACGGACTGGATACCTGACTTAATCCAACCTGGGCATGATTAGATTAATTTTTATCAACATAAGTCGTGCATGGCTTCCTCCATTACAAGCATATGTCCATTAATTATTATCAAAACATTCACAGACATTCTTACACTAAAATCGTTCACAATCTCACAGTGTTGTGAGTATATATATATATATATATATATATATATATATATATATATATATATATATATATA
>ML789671.1:343982-355332 GCA_009831015.1 Picea engelmannii
TATATGATTAGCATCATGTACATATTTCTTTAATAATGAAACATGGAAAACATTATGTGCTTTTACTGTGGGAGGAAGTGCTAGCCGATAGGCTACAGGTCCCACTCTGTCTAGAACCTCAAAGGGTCCACAATACCAGGGTGTCAATTTGGCACAAGCTCCCATTTTTAGGGAACTCCTTCTGGGCTTAATTCTGAGATATACACGATCTCCTGCTTGGAACTCTCTTGGAGTTCTCTTTTGATCAGCGTAACTTTTCCGTCGGTTCTGAGCGACCTTCGGATTTTGTTTTATCTGAGTTACTTGTTGTTCCATTTCTTTCAGCATGTCGGGTCCAAAAAAAATCCTATTTACAGGATTACTCCAGCTGATTGGAGTATTACACTGTCTACCATAGAGGACCTCGAATGGACTCATATTTAAGGACGCTTGATAGCCGTTGTTGTAGGCGAATTCTACCAATGGCAGGTAGTCTTCCCATTTCCTAGGTTGATGCATCACATGCATCCTTAACATATCTTCTAATATTTGATTTACTCTTTCTATTTGTCCATCGGTTTGAGGCTGATAGGCGGTGCTAAACAACAACTTGGTCTCCAAACCCGCCATCAGTGATTTCTAGAATTTGGAAGTGAATTTTGTGTCTCGGTCAGATACTATCTCTCTCGGCATGTCGTGCAGTCGGAACACCTCTTTCATGAATACCTGTGCGATATCTATCGCCTTGCAGGTCGATTTGACGGGGATGAAATGAGCAGACTTGCGCAATTTATCCACCACTACCATAATGGCATCATTATGTTTGGTCGTAGTTGGTAATCCAGTGATGAAATCCATGGAGATGGTTTCCCATTTCCATTCTGGGATGGGTAAAGGGTGTAATAGTCCTGCTGGGTGTCGATGTTCTGCTTTAACCTGTTGGCATTCTATGCATTGGGCCAAATATTTGGCTACGTCCTTCTTCAATCCCGGCCAGTAAAATTGTTTTCGGGTGGCGGTAATCATTTTCTGGTATCCTGGGTGACCAGTGTAGGGTCTTTTATGTAGTTCATCCATGATGAACCTCTTCAAGTCGTCACAATTGGGGATGTACAGTCTCTCTCTGTAAGTGAGCAGACCTCCGTCGGTCATCTGATAGCCTTCGTATTTTGCCCCAGTGGGTTCTTGTTGTAGGTACAGGGTCACATTTCGGACAAAGGGATCTGTTTCTTGTGCCTCTTTGACTCTGTCCTTGACATCTGTCTCACAGGTACTCACCGCTGCCAGGTGAATTGTTCTCATGCTTCTGCTAAGGGCATCGGCCACCCTATTCTCCTTCCCTTTCATGTGTTTGATTTCAAAATCAAATTCGCTGAGGACGGCCATCCATCTAGCTTGTCTAGTATTGAGCTTGGGTTGATCAAACAAATACCGCAATCCACAGTGATCCGTCATCAATACAAACTTCCTTCCCATGAGGTAATGCCTCCACATTTTCAAGGCATGCACTATGGTAACCAGTTCTAGATCATGAGTCACATAGTTGACTTCATGATCATTTAATTTTCGGGATTCATAGCAGATCACCTTTCCTTCCTGCCTAAGGACTCCTCCGAGCCCTTCTTTACAGGCATTTGTGCACACAAGGAAGTCAGCTTCTGGGTCAGCGATTTTTAACACGGTTGCATGGGTTAGTATATGTTTCAAGGTTTGAAATCTTTCTTCACATTGTCGTGTCCACAGAAATTTTGTTCCCTTCTTCTGGAGGGCAGTGATTGGACAACCAATCTTGGAGAAATCTTTTATAAATCTCCTATAGTATCCCACCAATCCCATAAAGGATCTGATGTCTGAGACATCCTTTGAGGTAGGCCATTCCATGATAGACCTGATCTTGTCAGGGTCTACTGCTACCCCTTCCTTGGACAGAACATGTCCCAAGTAATGTATTTGCTTCTGAAAGAAGTCACACTTGTTGAATTTAGCATAGAGCTGATGCTCTCTTAGCACTTGTAGCACAAGTCTAAAATGCTCTTCATGGTCTTCTCTATTCTTAGAGTAGATTAAGATGTCATCAATAAAAACTCGTACAAATTTATCTAGAAATTTACTGAGTACATTGTTCATTAAGCACATGAAAGTGGTCGGGGCATTGGTTAACCCAAATGGCACTACCACAAACTCATAGTGACCATACCGTGTTTGGAAAGAAGTTTTATGGATGTCTTCACCCTTAATTCGGACTTGATGGTATCCCGACCTCAGGTCAATCTTTGAGAAAACAGATGCACCTCCCAACTGATCGAATAGATCGTCGATCCTGGGCAACGGGTACTTGTTCTTTATGGTTACTTTATTAAGTTGTCTATAGTCTATACACAGTCTAAGGGTGCCATCCTTCTTCTTCACAAACAGGACCGGTGCTCCCCAGGGGGACACGTTGGTCTGAATATAACCCTTATCCATGATTTCTTTCAATTGAAATTTGAGTTCAACTAACTCGAGCATGCTCATTCGGTAGGGTGTTCTAGACACCGGCACCGCTCCTGGTGCAAGTTCTATTGAGAAGTCAATATCTCTTCTCGGAGGTAGACCCAGCATTTCCTCTGGAAACACATCCCAGTATTCTCTCAAGATAGGGTGATCTTCAGGGCTTGGATCTTCACCTTCGGTTGTTTTCAACACCTGTATTGCATATAGGGGACATCCCTTTCGGCAATACTTCCTCATTTGTAATGCTAATATTTGTCTCACCGAGACCGGTTTTTGGATCCCTTGAAGGGTTATCCTTTTCCTTCTTCGCTTACACATTCTAAGGTTTTATAGTGACAGTCCAGTTTGGCTTTATGGGCGGCCAGCCAGTCCATACCAATCAACAGATCGTATGATCCCAGGGGTAATACATTAAGGTTTGCTTGGGTGGGGAATTCACCCAACATTATTTGGCAAGCTGGTATGGCCTCTACCACCTTTCTTTTGGTGCCAGTGGCTAACTGTACCAACCATGGTTTAGTTTGCTTTTGTGACTGTAGCTTACACTTATCAACAGTTTTAGGGGCTAAATAACTTAGATTTGAATTAGGGTCAATCAAAACAGATACCAGATGGTTGAAGATCATACCTTCTATTTCCACCACTGAAGCTTGGTGGTCAACTTGGTTATTATCCAAGGCTGCATAGATCTGCGACACACTCCTTGCCACATCATTGACCGTGGTAGCTTCCTGCATGTTATAAATTTTCTGACTGTTCTGTTGTCGGAGTAGACAGACTCTCTGGAGATGCTCTCCTCCGCAATCCCATCATTCCAAAGGTTTTCTCTTTGGGTTATCAGTCTTTACTGGTATAGGTCCAGAAGTTTTATTTCCGTCCGTCGAGGGAAAGTTCTGCTAGAGTACACTCCGGGTTGGAAAGTTCATTCGATGGTTCTTCTTGTAGTTTTTAAATCCCGAGGATTTGCTCCCTTTCTTCTGAAATTTTGACCCATTCTTCTGTTTCCAGTCTCCACGAGACTCTGCGCGATGTCCAGATTGTTCATGACAATATGTTGCCTTTCGTATAGTGTCTTCTAAGGTCTTTGGCTCGTCGAATTCGATTCGGTTCCGGTATTCTTTGGGTATCCCACTGATGAAGCATTGTGCCTTCGCCTTCTCGGATTTGATGTAGGGTACATATCTCAGCAAGTCAAGGAATTTGTTGACATACTCCTCCATAGTAAGTTGTCCCAATTTGAGTTCATAAAACTCTTTAGCCTTCTCGTCGAAATACCTTTCCGACAAATACTTCTTCCAGAAGTACTTCTCGAACCGTTTCCAAGACAAGTCCTCCTCGCGGACCCCTTTCATGTTCTTAAGGTCTTCCCACCAGATGGAAGCTTTTCCGTTCAGATTGAAAGTGGCCACTCGAGCCTTCAAGTTCTCTGAGAAATCATGGACTCTGAAGTATTTCTTCAGTCCAAGTAGCTAAGCCTCAGCTTCCTCTCCCTTCTTTATCTCACCATCGAAGGAGGGAGGTTTTGCCTTCCTGAATTCCTCAAATTTGTGACTCTTAGAAGTCTTTTGTTTCTTTTGTTTCTTCTGTTTCTTTTGAGAATAGGAACTGGTCCTGCTGCTGGAAGAGCCTTCTGAATCACCAACTTCCTTCTCTGTGGAATCGTCTGGCATTGGTCCTTTACCTCTGGGGTGGACCTTTCTGGATGTGCTTCTCTCAGTGTGGCCACTGACATGACCATGATTCTGCATCTCAGGTTCATGCTGCATTTGTCGTTGTAGGTCGGATAAGCTCTGCAGTAAAACTGCATTAATCTCGGTTTGCTTTTCTTGCTCTTTCATCATCCTTTCATTATCGGCCTTGCAGCTTTGCAATTTGGCCATGATACTCCTCACCGTCTCAGCTAAGTTTGGAGGGGTTCCTATTGCTCTTCTTTCATCAGACTCTTCGTCCCTATTGTGGGAGCCTTCTCCCACCTCTTGGTGAGTCACCATGTTCTGCACTTGTAGATTCCCGCGGTTGATCGTTCGCTTGAGTGAAAAGACAAACATTGATTATTAGTCAAGAGTTAAATTCATTTTATAAATGGCGCATAAATTCATAACTCTTTCACATGCATACACAGTCGTTTTTTCATATTCCAAGTTCTTAGTCCTGGTCAAGATAGTTAAGTCAGGGGGTTACTCCTCATAGGAGTGTTTCGAACGAGGTTCATGCGTGACTGGTGCATGAGCCCAATCAGGCCGAGTGTTGTAACCATGCTCTGATACCACTTTGTAACAGAATCCCCGAAGTCCTACGGGGGGTCTAGTGCGTACTAGTTCTCCCCTATTCACCTCCCTATGATCATGGGTTAGCACCTCAGACAAACAAACCAAGCCCCCTTTTTGTGTTTTCGCGACTCAGCGATACCATGGGGTCCAATCTTGAAGGTAGGGTGGCGAGAGGTCTTCAGAATGAAATCCTGACCGTAGATCTGGGCGCGCAGATTTTGGCTGACCAAATCTACCCACCGCTTAACGACAAGGCACTAGCTCCCTTTCTTTAGCCCTTGGTTCAGTAGGACCACATACGCGCCTAAATGCAGGCGTCTCTTACAACTCGTGACCTCGTGGGTCGTGAGTCAAAGAGCCTCGAATTTCCTTCACAAATCGTCGATACCCGAGATCACGATATGGGTATGGCTCCCTTCTGTCAGTGTCCTCCGCGCGTGTCCGCCAGCTAGGCTAAAATTTAGCTCCTCTTCGCTACTCGCGCCTTCGTGATTTCAAGGGTTGAGCTCTCGTGCCCTTCTCCCGCGAATCCCCGAGACACGATAAGTCAACGGGGCATTGACTACCTTCTCTAGGCGATACGTGTCCACCCGTCAGTCATGCGGGCCCTACCTTGAGGTTTGCCAAGTGTTCTCTTGTGCTCGGCTCTCGACACCTCGCTACTTGCGACTTGGAGCACCCAACCTTTGGGCTCTTACCTCGCGAGCCTCCAAGTTCACGAGATCTCTTGGATCTCCTGACAGGCGTCCTCAACTATGGACGGCTCAGATCCTCTCGTGGCTTCGCCACTCGCGACTTGGAGCGCCTAACTTTTGGACTCCTACCTCGCGAGCCTCCGAGCTCACGAGATCCCCGGATCTCTGCCACCTGTCCTCCTCGGATGGACGGCTCTGATCCTCTCGTAGCCTCGCCACTCGCGACTTGGGGCATCCAACTTTTGGACTTCTACCCCGCGAGCCTCCGAGCTCACGAGATCCCTGGATCTCTGCCACCTGTCCTCCTCGGATGGACGGCTCTGATCCTCTCGTAGCCTCGCCACTCGCGACTTGGAGCGCCCAACTTTTGGACTCCTACCTCGCGAGCCTCCGAGCTCACGAGATCCCTGGATCTATGCCACCTGTCCTCCTCGGATGGACGGCTCTGATCCTCTCATAGCCTCGCCACTCGCGACTTGGGGCGTCCAACTTTTGGACTTCTACCCCGCGAGCCTCCGAGCTCACGAGATCCCTGGATCTCTGCCACCTGTCCTCCTCGGATGGACGGCTTTGATGCTCTCATAGCCTCGCCACTCGCGACTTGGGGCGTTCAACTTTTGGACTTCTACCCCGCGAGCCTCCGAGCTCACGAGATCCCTGGATCTCTACCACCTGTCCTCCTCGGATGGACGGCTCTGATCCTCTCGTAGCCTCGCCACTCGCGACTTGGGGCGTCCAACTTTTGGACTTCTACCCCGCGAGCCTCCGAGCTCACGAGATCCCTGGATCTCTGCCACCTGTCCTCCTCGGATGGAAGGCTCTGATCCTCTCGTAGCCTCGCCACTCGTGACTTGGGGCGTCCAACTTTTGGACTTCTTCACGAGACTTGACCCTCGTCTATCTCCCTATAGATCTAATGACTGACGGGTTTCCTAGCTAAGATCTGACGGTCCAGATCGGTCCCGATGTCGCGCCCTTTCCTACTGCCCCTTTGGACGTGGAAAAACCAACGGTCCATATATTCTCATGGAGTCTGGGTGTCTACGAATCAGATCTCTTTTTTATTCACGAAGACAGAGGGAAAGAGGTTTAAGGCAATTTACGCCCTTAATCATTCCTTCGATTTAACGGTCGTGAATGACCGCAAACTCCCCAACAGGATCTCATCCATTGATCGATACTTATCCTTACGCTGCTACTTCGAGATTTCAAGAGGGTCATTCCTCTTCGCACAGGGTTGCTAAGACTTGCACATCCAAGTCCCTTTTTCCAGGTTCTTGGTAAGCCTTTCTAAGAAGGAAATTTCTGTGAAGAGGTCTAATCCGGGGCATTCCTGGATACAGATAAGGGAAACAAATTCCCGAGAACAGACTAGATACCTGACTTAATCCAACCTGGGCATGATTAGATTCATTTTTACGACGTAAGTCGTGCATGGCTTCCTCCATTACAAGCATATGTCCATTAATTATTATCAAAACATTCACAGACATTCTTACACTAAAATCGTTCACAATCTCACAGTGTTGTGAGTATATATCTATATATATATATATATACATCAGTGTATGGATTTCAAGATGCAATACATAAAATACTTATCATAAATCACCAGAGTGGGTGCAACTACTGAGAGGGGTGCTCGTTTCCACCCAACCGTAGGCTCAGCGACTCCCAACGGATTTACCACTAGCCACCCCCGAGCTGAGACCACGATGCTCTGAGACTGCGTCTCTCTGTCTGCCAGTGAACAGGAGCGAAGGTTGCAATTCTTCCTCTCTGCTATCACTCACTCTGCGTAATGCCAGAGTTCCCCTCGCGTATGCCCTTTCAATCGTCTCTTCCATACGCCTTATCCTCTCGCGAGGTGGTGTGTGGCACGATTACCCTCGCGTCGATCAGGCCTGACGGCTCTACGGATGGGCGGTTCACCATCCCATCCCTCATCAAGCCATCCGCCTACCAGTCTATGAGCCATTAAATTTCAGGGCCAGCGAGCCGCTTTTGGTTCTCCGGGCCAGTGGAGTCCAAATACGGTATTTTATTCTTGGTGGAAGTTAACGCCACCTTTTTCAGGTGCCTTCCACCGCCATCGTGGTCTCATTTCTGCACATCCCCTCTCAGCATTTTGCAATAAATTCAAATTATTATTCACATTTATTGACCTCTTCCTGCAGGTCCATTTACATCACATATTCTTACTTATGAGTTTGCCATAGTCCTTGGCCAGTCTAGTTATATTTACAATCTAGGGGAAACAGGGTGTTACACATGGCATCTGCCTATTCTTTCTTTCGAATGGCTTCTTCAAAGCAGGTAGGCTCCTTCTCTAGGAGATCACGCATCAAAGCCATATAACTGGAGAATGGCTTAGGTCTCTTCACTTGTCTCGTGGTTCCTTCGAGAACACCATACTTCTCTCCATCTTAGATAAGATCTCTAGTCGAAGCTGGCTTTCTCTTATGGGAGATTGTCACCTGAGGAGGTTCTTGAAATTCTACTATGTCATGATCTTCTAGAATTTCCTCATCAGGGGAAGTTATGACTTCCCTCACTGGTTCTGCAGCTCTGGGAACCTCCCTCGCTGATTCTGCAACTTTGGGAGCTACAGGTTCCTCTTCATATACTTATTCAAGCTGGCATCTTCTCGATTTCTTGAGCGCTGCATCTTCATCAAAGGTCACATCCTTGTTGATCTTAATGTGATGGTGACCTGGTATATAAATCCTGAAGGCCTTGGAGACCTCACAGTATCCCATAAATATTCTCTTCTTTCCTGAGGGTTCCAACTTGTTTCTCTTCTCTTTCGGAATATGTATAAATACTGGGCAGCCAAATATTTTAAGATGGCTTACCTCTAGCTTATTTCCGTTGAACATCTCTTATGGGGTCTTGAACCCAAGTGCACTATGGGACAATCGGTTTTGCACATATACGGTTGTCATTGATACTTCTTCCCATAAGCACATAGGAAGATATTGATCATGGATCATCATCTTCACTGCTTCCATTATCATTATGTCATTTCTTTCTGCTACACCGTTTTGTTGAGGATTGTAGGGAGTGGTGAGCTCCCTTTTGATCCCAACATCTTTGCAGAAGTTCACAAACTCTTTTGAGGTGTATTATCCTCCATTCTCTGACCTGAGTATCTTGATCTTTCTTTTGGAAAGATTCTCTATCAAGGCTTTGAATTCCTTGAATTTACTGAACACTTCATCTTTTGATTTCAAAAAGTATACACGGGTCTTACGAGAACAATCATCAATAAAAGATACATAGTATACATACCCATTGATGGAGGATGATGGCATTGGGCCACACACATATGAATGAATGAGTTCTAGGACTCCTTCTGCTTTGTTGTCTCTCTTCGGAAAAGGGTTCTTGATGTTCTTCCCTTGTGCACATCCATTGCACATGCCTTCATGGTCAACCTTGAGTTATGGTAGACCTGTGACTGCTTTGCATATGTATGGTAGCGCCTTATAGTTTATGTGGGCTAATATTCTATGCCAAAGTTCACATGGATTCTCAATAGCGTGGGTCATGGCAGCTTATGAGTGACCCTTTAGCTTATACAATCCACCTTCTTCTTTTCCAATGATGATTGCTTCTTTCAAGGTTTCTCCTTTAGCCCACATAAGAACTTCTCCATCTATAAAGGAAACTTTGAAGCCTTTCTTTTCTAAAGCTGATATGGAGAGTAGGTTCTTTGTCAAACCTACTACATAGAGTACGTCCTTCATCTTCATTGAGTTCCCTGAGTTAAGCTTGTAGTTTGATTCTCCCACTCCCTTGATAGGGTATTGGTAATCATCTCCAAGTGTCACTTTCTGAGAAAACTTCTTTTCTGAAATGCAAGAGAGAATATATCTTTGTCCTGTCATGTTCTTGGAGGCACCACTATCAATGAGCCAAGTGTCCTCTCTAGGAGTTATCGATCCTGAGAGCGCCGAGATTAAGACATAGTCTTTAATTTGTTCTCTTAACATCTTTGTGGGTGGCTCTTCATCTTCAACTACATGGGCATTGTGCCTCTTATTTTTCCTCTTGTATTCTTCTCGTCTTGTTGGACAATATCTCGCAATATGTCCCATCTTATCACAATGGTAGCATTGGACAGATGAGTAATCTCTTTCCTTTTGTTGTCCTTTCTTATGGAATCTCTTTGAATGATATTCTTTATGACTGAATTTGTTTTGGAGGTGAGACTCTTTATGAGTTTATTTCTGGAAGTAAGAGTTCTTTCTTCCTCCTTTGGTGTGAGTAGTTAGGGCTTGATCTTCATCTCTTGCTAGTAAAGCCTCACAGTTAGCTACTCTTGTCTCTTCTTGAATGCATTCTTCCCATAGACCATCAAATTTTAGTTTCTCCGTTCTGACACAAATCGTTTGGATGAATGCATCCAAGGTCTTGTGAGACCATTAAGGGTCGTCATTATAAGTTCATCTTCATCTATAGCATCTTCGATCGCTTCTAGTTGTTCTTTGAATTGGGATATTCTGGAGAAATATTCTTGGATTGATTCTCCTCTATGCATCCTTGTATTCTTGAGTTGAGTTCTTAGATTCATCTTCTGGTTTATGTTCTTTCCTTCATATAGTCTTCTTAGGGCATCAAACATTTATTTCGGGGTCTTCTTTGATGACACATAAGGGATCAAGTGATCTTTGATTGAATCTACAATGATTATTTTGGCCATGATCGTGTCCTTTTGATGATTTGCTTTGTCTGCAGCATCATCAGGTTCTGGTACTTCTTCTTTGAAGAATCTTGCTAGGTCATTCTCTTCAAGAATGAGACCAATCCTATACTTCCAGGCACGGAAGTTTTCCACACCTTCCATCTTGTCAACAAGCTTAGTGCTTGCAGACATATTTTACCTGGAGCTAGAAAAATGTCCCAAAAAATGAAAATGCTCAAAATCAAATTATGAACTTACCAGGAGGTGCGCTTGCCTAAGGCGAGTAGCCTGGTGTGTTTGGATCTGAGAAAATCCAACTTTTACCCCTCCAAACTTGATCTGCGGATTTCTTGACTGGTGCTTCTGGTTTTCTGGTACTCTGGTACTTCTGGTACTCTAGTTTTATGGTACTTCTGGTACTTTTTGAAACTAGGGTTTCACTTTCCAGGAGATCTAGCCACTGAAAAGTTGCGTTGAGTATGCCAAAGTGATCCTTGAGGGGGCACACTTTTCTAGATGGTTTTGGGGCCGAAATACTTCATCAACAAAAAGCCCTAATTTGCATGTACGGAAACAGTGACGTTTTTCTGTTGTGAAAGATGCTCTCTTCAGCTTAGCTATGATACCATGTTAAAGTTTAAGATATTATTAGAGTTCTTTGCATTTCACTAGATAACAATAGCATAAAATAGGATCACTGAGAAATACACAATCACAAGAGACACATCATTTATCCTGGGAAACCCTCATGGGGGAGGAAACCCAGCAAAACTTCCTTATTATAGATAGTCAATACAATGCCAAAAGATAACTCAAACAAATACAGAAAGTCCTCTCCCAAGAATGTGCCTCTCTCTCTCTCTCTCTCCCTCTCTCTCTCTCTCTCTCTCTCTCTCTCTCTCTCTCTCTCTTCTCCAACTGCAGCTCCGAAAAATTGTCTCAATGAATAAGTGAGTGTGTGTCTATTTATACAACTCTGGCATGTGTGGAAGTGTCTCTTCACGGGCATGGCCAACTTCTTCTTTTGGGTGGTTATAACCACCTTTAATATATTATGGGGCATCTTTAATATATTATGGGGCCGACTTCTTATTCTGCCTATTACAATTATGTTTTGACCAATCTGCAAAAGGGGATTTGGTCTTTTACAATAGCCGACATGATCAATCCGCAATAGGGGATTGATCTAATGAATAATACCACAATAATAATTAGAATACACTTTG
>ML789672.1:3039-15874 GCA_009831015.1 Picea engelmannii
CCTAGAGGGTTTCCCAGGATAAATGTTGTGTCTATTGTGGATGTGTATTTCTCAGTGATCTTATGCTTATTATGCTCTTATCTTTATGAAATGCAAAGAACTATAATAATAGCATAAACATTAACAACTTCTAGTAACATTGACTCCATATGAAATGAGAATAGTTAAATATAAACCCACCTCCAGAGAAGCATCATTTAAGGTAGAGAAGAATGAGGATTCCGAGCCTGATGAAATTGAAGAAAAATTTGTGAAGAGACTGAAGAAGGGATCAGACAAATACAAAGGTAAAATGCCTTTCAAATGTTTCAACTGTGGTAATATAGGTCACTTTGCAAATAAATGTCCTCACAAAAGAAAGGATCAAACATGTGATGATCAGGAGAAGCACAAACACAAAAATTTCTTTAAAGAGAATAATTTTAAGAAGAAAAGTCTTTGTGTGAACAATGATAATGATCCTTCAGATGATGAAGACAATGACTCCTCTATTGAATATAAACTAAATGAATTCATACTTATTTTTGATAAACTGAGAGGGGGGGATGAATTAGTTGTTACCATGCTTAAACAATTATGCTTATTTTAAACTCTTTGTAGAGCACTTAAAGACAATCACAGTAATGCAAGGAAGTAAGCAATAGAACATTCAACATCATTCACACATATAAGATACACAGGGATAGATATTTCCTGAGGAAACCCATTAAGGGTAAAAAACTCTTCTTCTTTATATGATAAGTATACTTTACATTCTGTACACTATCATACCTATGAGCACCAAATCATAATGAGGCTACAACCTTTGTTTTGCAAGCTGCTACTTGTTGAGAGCACCAACTCTCTGGATTCTCTAGCACCCACTAGAAGGAAGCACTGACTCCTTGGTTTCTCTAGCACCCACTAGAAGGAAGCACCAACTCCCTAAATGTTCCAGCACCAACTGGATGGAAGCACCAACTTCCAGTCACACAGGCACCAACCTGTAAAACAGAGAACAACAGTTCTCCCTTACACCACCCTGCCACCCTGGTTTCTCTAGCTGCAACCAGATGGAAGCTACAACTCCTTGTGTTCAAGCACCCACTTGAACCTCTGAGGAAAATAGTCCTCCCTAGCACCTCCCTACCACCCTGGAATATAAATATTTGCTATATGTAAATTTAACACAATGATACACTATTTATCATTGGCTTACTAGAATTATCACTGTTTTTCTATGCTACTCTGCTCTCCTGTATCAATGTCTCTTTGTCTGCATCTTCTTGCACTTTCTGATCTTCTATTTTTCTCTACAAGAGCACCTCAGCCTTCCTTTAGTGTCTCACTGTCTTGCTACACAGATGCCTTGCACTTTCTGTGCTTCTACCTTTTCTGCTCTGTCCATGTGCATTCAATGCACCATTCCTCTTCTCTGTATTTCAACTACTGCACACACCTCCTTCTACATTCTTGAATCCCTCTCAACAACAAAAACACTCATCTCTTCTTTTTTAAACATACTTATAGTCTCTGTGCACCTTGTGCATGCTCTCTTGCCATGCTTCTGCATCCTCTCCCCATGTCGACTGCTCTGCCTAATCATCATTGCAACTCTTCAGCTTCTCTAGTAGTTAAACCCATGTGTCCATCAACACTGGGTGTTATGCTCAAATTCCTTTGCCTCTCCAGCAGTCGAGATTCTTTGACTTCTCTGTTACAGTCGAGCTCAACCTCTCTGTTGCAGTTACAGGATTCAACGCTCTTCCATCTATCAATTGTCTCTATGACTAGTCCTCATTCCACTGACAGATTCCTTAAGACTCTTCAGCTCCTATGGCACTTACGTAGAAGTATATTGGAGTCCTCTGGCAGAAACCATCAATGGTTTCTAGCAGTTACAATGCAAACCTTGAAATGGAGCCTAGCTATGCTAGCTCCTTCCAATTACATGACCACCGGCGGTGACCAATGGATACATCGACATTTCGGCATTCGACATTTTTTCTTTCCTGTGGTAAAGAGTTATATTGAATATCCATGTCGCGATCACAGAAACTCCAAAAAAAAGGAGCTTAGCTAGACTAGATTTGATCATTTCGGCATTTCACATTTTTCTATTTCGCAATTTCACATGTCGCGAACCCCTGTTGCGAGTCACTCTGACTCTTCCAACTTCTGATCCCTGAAACTCCAAAAAGGGAGATTATCTCTTCAATCTCTTCTCTACAACTCTTTGACGATGTGACCACCGATGATGACCAGACCTTATTCAAAACTATATTTCACAATTTCGCGTTTTGACACTTCGAGACTCCTGTAATGAAGAGTCTTGGGTCTTCACTCCTCCATCTCCTGGTATCCGAAACTCCTAAATGGAGTCAGATCAATAGTCAGGTTTTTCATCGTTTCAAATTTTGGTGATTGGGCATTTTGACACTCATGTGGTGAATTGTTTTGACACTTCAACTCCCGGTATCTGGAGCTCCGAAATGGAGTCAGATCAACAATTTGGTATTTCATCATTTCGCATTTCGACGATTCAGCATTTCGACACTCCTGTGGTGAAGTGTTTCAACACTTCAACTACCGGTATTCGGAACTCCAAAATGGAGTTATTTCCCGATCTACGAAACTCTTTGTTGGTGTGCCTATTTTGGGATTTCATCATTTCGCATTTCGCAACTTTGGGACTCTTGTGTTGAAGAGTCTCGAATGTTGACTTTTCAATCTCCCGGTATCCAAAAATCCGAAATGAAGTCGTATCAATGTATTCCGGCGTTTCACATTTTTCCATTTCGGCATTCTTGTCGTGAGTTGATTCCTTGACTTATCCAATGCCCAGTATCTGAAACTCCGAAATGAAGTTTACGCTTCTGGTCTATCCATGCCATTATCCCTGCACTACTGATCTTCCTTGCCTACTTGTTTTCCATCAAATGAACAAGCACACTCTTGCATTGAATGTGACTCTGCGCTAATCCTCCTAATCTTACGTTTTCCCTATTTCTCCATCGCTACATACTCATACTATGATCTTTCCATCAATGACAAGCACACCTACCTATAAACATGCCCAACAATCTCCCCCTTTAGCATTGATGGCAACCCTGAATGACTACGCTAATCTGTTTAAACCTTCAACTGTAGCATCCAGTCCGGACCACTCCTTTTCTCCCCTTTGAAATCAATGTCAAAGAAAACATGCTCCCCCTGAGTTGTTGTAGTATTTTTAGGAGGTATCAGATATTCAATCAATACAGAACTCCCCCTAACAGGATGGACTCTCTTAGGTGTGAGACGGGATAACACCCAGCTTCTATCAGAGATATTCAAATGGTGTCTTGGCTAGGGGTTTAGTAAATATGTCTGCAATTTGTTCTATGGTTGGAATGTAATGGACCTTAACAACCTGATTGGTGACTTGCTCTCTCAGAAAATGGAATTTTATGGGAATATGCTTGGTCTTGGACTAGAATACATGATTCTTAGACACACTGATGGCACTAGTGTTATCACAATGAATTGGGATCGGTGCTACGTATTTTACCTCCAAGTCTACAAGTGTCTGAATCATCAATAATACCTGAGTGCAACAGGTAGAAACAACAATGTACTCTACCTCTATAGTTGATAAAGAAATGGAACCTTGCTTTTTACTAAGCCATGCTACTAATGAGTCACCCAGGAAGAATGCTCTGCCACTGGTGCTTTTTCTCTCATCAACACAGTTTTCCCAATCTGCATCTGAATAAGCAGTTAACTAAAAATTTTGATTTCTGGGATACCACATACCATAAGCCATTGTTTCTTTCAAATACTTGAATATCCTTTTGACAGATTGCAAATGACTCTATTTAGGTGCATACTGATATCTTCCTACCATTCCAATAGCATGCATTATGTCTGGGAGAGATGATGTGATGTATAGAAGGCTACCTATCATTGACCTATATGAACTTTGATCAACATCAGGTGAGTCATCATCCTTGCTTAATTTGCATCCAATAACCATAGGTGTACCCACAGGTTTAGAATCTTCCATTTGAAACCTTTTCAACATTTATCTTAGATATTTTTCTTGAGAAATGAACATCCCTTCAGACCTCTAAGTAATTTGTAGACCAAGAAAAAATGATAGTTCACCTATCATAGACATTTCAAACTCAGACTCCATGGCAGAATAAAACCATTGTACCAATGAATCCTTATTACATATGAAGATGATGTCATCTACATAGACCAACACAATGAGAAAATCATTACCCTCTAGTTTGATATATAGATTGTTGTCAACTATTCCTCTCTTGAAACCTTGTCTTTGAGATACATATCCAGTCTGTGATACCAGACACGAGGGGCTTGTCTTAACCCATATAAAGATTTCTTGAGATTGCATACTAAGTCAGGGTTATCAGACAGTTTGAGATCCTCTGGTTGTTCCATAAAGACTTCTTTATTTAAATCTCCACTTAGAAAAGATGACTTGACATCCATTTGATAAACTTTAAACCTTTTATGACAAGCATAGGCAATAAATATTCTAATAACTTCTAATCTTGCTACGGGCGCAAAATTTTCATCAAAATCTAGTCCTTCTATTTGAGCATAGACTTTACAGACCAATATTGCTTTGTTCCTGACAACTTGTCCCTGCTCATTCAACTTATTCTTAAAGATCCATTTGGAACCAATGATATTTTTACCTTCAAGTCTATGAACCATCTCCCACGTATTTTTTTTCTCAATCTGCTCAAGTTCATCATTCATTGCTTTAACCCAATGGTCATCTTTGCTAGCTTCATTAAAATTCTTGGGTTCCAGCAAGGATATGAAATCTATATGTGATTTTTCAGTGTCTTTGATTATCTTTCTCCTGGTTTGTACACCTTTGTCTTTTTCATCAATTATCTGACTTGCAGGATGATTCTTTTGAGTGATTTTGGAGGAGGAATTTGAAGTTGTCTGCTGATTTGAGTATGTCTGAGTATCTGTGTCTTCATCTGATTTGGAGTCTTCATTTTCTGATTCTTGGACCTTTTCATCTTCAACTTTATTTGTGTCCTCTGTAGACGACTCATTATTGTACACCTCTCTTGCTGGGATTCCTTCATAAACTTTTATGTCAATACTATCAACCATTTTATGTAGCCTCTTATTATAGAATATGTATCCTTTACTATTTGTAACATACCCTAAGAACATACCTTCATCAGACCTGCCATCGTATTTGGCAAGGTTCTCATCATTATTATTTATGTAACATTTACTCCCAAAGACTTTGTAGTGTTTGATTGAAGTAGGTCTCCCATACCACAGTTCATAAGGTGTCTTGTCACTTTGTGGTCTTAGGTGGGCTTTGTTAAGAACATGGACTACTGTGTGTATTACTTCTACCCAATAGGTTTGACCAATGTTCTTCTCATTCATCATTAACCTGGCCATTTGCTGCATTGTTCTGTTTTGCCTCTCAACTACTCCATTTTGTTGAGGAGTTCTTGGGATTGTGTATTCTCTCTTGATCCCATGCTTATCACAGAATTCCTTGAAATCAATTGACATAAATTCTCCTCCTCTGTTTGATCTTACTACCTTTAATCTCTTACTTGTTTGATTCTCAGTTAAATCCTTAAATATTTTAAACTTCTCAAATGCTTCAACTTTTTCCTTGAGAAAGGCAACCCAAGTAAGTCTGGAGTAATCATCAATAATCATCAATAAGTAACTTTCTTTCCCTGTGCCTTCCTGTCTTGATGGTCCACATAAATCCATATGAACTAGGTTGAGTGGTTTCTCTTTTGAAGTAAAGATCTTGGACTTAAACTGTGTCCTGGTTAGCTTTCCTACTTGGCAGGGTTTACACATCGAATCTTGGGGCTTTGATATTCTCGAAAGATATTTTGCTGCCTCAAGATTTTTGAGCTTGATTAAATGGTCAAAGTTTAAATGTATAAGTCTCCTATTCCATAACCATCTTTCATCATGTTTTCTCAGATGACACTCTTCTCTATCTTCTTTCAGCACATATACATTATTTTCTGTCGTTATGCCTTTGGCCACCACTTGTCCTGAGTTTGCAGACTTTATCTTGCAGTCCTTTGACGTGAACACCA
Organism: Picea engelmannii; assembly: GCA_009831015.1. Classification (NCBI taxonomy): domain Eukaryota; kingdom Viridiplantae; phylum Streptophyta; class Pinopsida; order Pinales; family Pinaceae; genus Picea; species Picea engelmannii. The sequence continues at coordinate 9,132 of ML789672.1, forward strand.
CTTCGCATCCTCTGTCACACATTTGAATTACACTGAGAAGATTATGTTTCAGCTCATTGACAAGCATAACATCTTGGGCTTTTCCTTTTCCATTACTTAAACTCACCATCCCTTTACCCTTTATTTTACCTGGGGAATCATTTCCAAAGGTTACGTTTCTTGATTTTCTTTCACTTAGAGATAGAAACTTACCTTTGTCTCTTGTCATAGGTTTGGAGCATCCACTGTCTATATACCAAGTTTTTGTTTGTCTTTGAGCTGACAACACTAGACCACACTTGTCACTTTATTTATTCTTCCAAACCTTGACATTTTCAGCAGGGGAATTCAAATCCGATTCATAGTTTCTTAAGAGAAAGTCAATAGATTTATGTCCATAGTTATGATAGATGTAACATTCTGGTTCGTTGAATAAAGGATCATAATGATTGTTATGCTTAACTTGTGTTCTTTTCCCATCCATAAAGGGATTTGCAGTCTGGTGTGTTTTGTTACTTGGTTGTCTCATTCTTTGTTGTGGAAGATATCTATACCTTGAATGTCTTGATTGCTCATAATTTAATTTTAAAGAACAATTTACAGCTTTATGACAAAAGTTAGAACAAACGAAACAATATCCATAGAAAAAATGTTGGTACCTGGAAAATGGTTGTCTTCTTGGAACAGGTCGATTTCTTCCATGCTGATGATTTCCTTGAGCAGGGTGTGCATTATTTATTTGTTCTACAGATTCAGTCTTGGCACCTTTTTCTTTACTCCTCCTGGGCAGCTGATTGCCTTCCTTTGTTTCCGCAGTTTGATGTTGTCATTGGTTGTAGATTTGACAAACTTGATGGAGTCTTTGTTTCTTGGCTGACCACTACTTGATCCCTCTTCATAACCCAAACTAGTTTTCATCTTTGGATTCCTTTACTAATTCAGAATGGTGGCTAATCCTTCCGAGGCTTTGATACTTGACATATTTTGATGATACAAGGCTTGAAACTTCTCCAACTCTTTCCTAGTTTTCACTACTTCTTCTTCCAGAGCTTTACATCTTGCCTTCTTTTTTGATAACCGTTGTTTCAGAATGTCCTTGATTTTCTTTTCCTCTTCTAATTCTACTTTTAGCAGGGAAAATTCTTCATCAGGCTATTTACTGTCTTTCATGAACTGTATCAACAATTGTTTTTGCTTTCTGTTCTTAATTCTAAGTTTGTCAATCTCTTCCAGTGCACTGATCAGTTCTCCTTCCATATCAACCACAGCTTCTTCTTCATTAGCCTCACTTCCTGTGACTTTATTATCATAATCCTCTTTGGCCATAAGTATGAAGTCATTTAGTTTATATTCAATAGAGGAGTCATTGTCTTCATCATCTGAAGGATCATCATCATTGTTTACACAAAGACTTTTCTTCTTAAAATTATTCTCTTTAAAGAAATTTTTGTGTTTGTGCTTCTCCTCATCATCACATGTATGATCCTTTCCTTTGTGAGGACATTTTCTTGCAAAATGACCTATATTACCATAGTTGAAACATTTGAAAGGAATTTTACCTTTGTATTTGGTTGATCCCTTCTTCAGTCTCTTCACAAATTTTGCTTCAATTTCATCAGGCTCAGAATCTTCATTCTTGTCTGTTTTAAATGATGCTTCTCTGGAGGTGGGTTTATCTTTAACTATTCTCATTTCATATGAAGTCAATGTTCCTAGAAGTTGATAAAACTCCAAGGTTTTTAGATCATTAAGTTATTCTATAGAAAAAACCTTTGGTTTGAACCTATCTGGTAGAGATCTCAAAATTTTCTGAACTAAAGAAGGTTCCTCAATTTTTTCACCAAGTGCTTTCATTGCATTTTCCAGTTCTTCAACTCTTAGAAAGTATTTTCCAACAGTTTCATCTTCTTTCATCTTCAGCTATTCAAAATATACTCTGTATATTTGAAGCTTGGCGTCCTTTACCTTCTCATTACCTTCATAACTACTAATGAGTTTGTCCCACATTTCTTTGGCAGTTCCTAGGTGCATAAATTTTACAAATTCTGCTTCTGCAAGCCCACTCAAGATAACATTCATAGCCTTACCATTGAAGCTAAATTCTAGCTTATCATCCTTATTAGCTAGTACAACTGGATTTACATAACTAGTATCTACCACATCCCAGACATATGCACATAAAGCCATTATGTAAGTTCTCATTCTAACTTTCCAGAAGGAAAAGTTTGTTCCATTGAACAAAGGGGCCTTATTGGTTGAATTTCCTTCATGGCTTGACATGTTTAAGCTCTAGGATCTACCCTTAGATAGAAGGGGCCCTCTCTGATACCAATTTTTGATCAACTGAGAGTGGGGGGGGTGAATCAGTTGTTACCATGCTTAAACAATTATGCTTATTTTAAACTCTTTGTAGAGCACTTAAAGACAATCACAGTAATGCAAGGAAGTAAGCAATAGAACATTCAACATCATTCACACATATAAGATACACAAAGACAAATATTTCTCGAGGAAACCAATTAAGGGTAAAAACCTCTTCTTCTTTATATCATAAGTATACTTTACATTTTGTACATTATCATACCTATGAGCACCAACTCATAATGAGACTACAACCTCTATTTTGAAAGCTACTACTTGCTGAGAGCACCAACTCTCTGGATTCTCTAGCACCCACTAGAAGGAAGTAGCAACTCCCTGGTTTCTCTAGAACCCACTAGAAGGAAGCACCAACTCCCTAAATGTTCCAGCACCAACTGGATGGAAGCACCAACTTCTAGTCACACAAGAACCAACCTGTAAAATAGAGAACAATAGTTCTCCCTTGCACCACCCTGCCACCCTGGTTTCTCTGGCTACAACCAGATGGAAGCTACAACTCCCTGTGTTTAAGCACCCACTTGAACCTCTAAGGAAAACAGTCCTCCCTAGAACCTCCCTACCACCCTGGAATATAAATCTTTGCTATATGTAAATTTAACACAGTGATACACTATTTATCATTGGCTTAGCAGATTTATCACTGTTCTGTTATGTTTCTCTGCTCTCCCATATCAGTGTCTCTCTTTCTGCATCTTCTTGCACTTTCTGATCTTCTGTTATTCTCTACAAGAGCACCTCGGCCTTCCTTTAGTGTCTCACTGTCTTGCTGCACACATGCCTTGTGCTTTCTATGCTTCTTCCTTTTCTGCTATGTGCACCATGTGCATTCATTTCACCATTCCTCTTCTCTATATTTTAGCTGTTGCACACGCCTCCTTCTACACTCCTGAATCCGTCTCAACAATAGCAACACTCATCTCTTCTTTGTTCAACATACTTATAGTCTCTCTTCACCTTGTGCATGCTCTCTTTCCATGCTTCTACAGCCTCTCCCCATGTCGAGTGATCTTCCTGATCATGATTGCAACTCTTCAAATTCTCTGGTAGTTAAACCCATGTGTCCATCATCACTGGGTGTTATGCCCAGATTCCTTTGCCTCTCCGCTACGTGCGACTCTACACTAATCCTCCTGAGCGTATGTTGTCCCTGTTTCACCGTCACTGCATACTCATACTCTGATCTTACCATCAATGAAAAGCACACCTGCCTGTAAACATGACCAACACTTATGGCCAAAGAGGATTATGATAATAAAAGAACAAGCTATGATGATAATGATGAAGAAGCCGTGGTTGATATGGAAGGAGAACTGATCAGTGCACTGGAAGAGATTGACAGACTCGGAATTAAGAACAGAAAGAAAAAAAAATTGTTGATATAGTTCGAGAAAGACAGTAAACAACCTAATGAAGACTTTTCTCTGCTAAAAGTGGAATTAGAAGAGGCAAAGAAAATCGAGGACATTTTGAAACAACAGTTATCAGAAAAGAAGGCAAGATGTAAATCTCTGGAAGAAGAAGTAGTGAAAACTAGGAAAGAGTTGGAGAAGTTTCAAGCCTTGTATCACCAAAATTTGCCAAGTATTAAAGTCTCAAAACGATTAACCTCCATTCTAAATCAACAAAGAAACCCAAAGTTGAAATCTGGACTAGGGTATGAAGAAGGATCAAGTAGTGATCATCCAAGTAATACAGAACCTATCAAGTTTGTCAAATCCTCAAACATTGACAACAGTCACTCTTCAGAAACAAAGAAAAAAAATCAGCCACCAAGAAGGAATGAAAGAAAAAGTACGAGAACCAAATCTGTAGATCAGAGAGATTATTGGCATGAAAGAAATTGACCTCCTCAAAGAAGATGGAATTTTTCTAGGTACCAACATTTTTTCTATGGATATTGTTTCTTTTGTTCTAACTTTGGTCATAAAGCTGTAAACTGTTCTTTAAAATTAAATTATGAGCAATCAAGACATTCAAGGTATAGATATCTACCACAACAAAGAATGAGACAGCCAAGTAACAAACCACCATAGACTGCAAATCACTTGATGGAGGGGAAAAGGACACAGGTTAAGCATAACAATCGTTATGATCCTTTATTCGATGAACCAAAATGTTGCATCTGTCATAACTATGGACATAAATTTGTTGACTGTCGCTTAAGGAACTATGAGCCAGATTTGAATTCCCTTGCTAAAAATGTCAAGGTTTGGAAGAATAAAGAAAGCGACAAGTGTGGATTAGTGTTGTCAGCTTAAAGACAAACAAACCCTTGGTATATAGATAGTGGATGCTCCAAACATATGACGAGAGACAAAGGTAAGTTTCTATATCTAAGTGAAAGAAAATCAGGAAACGTAACCTTTGGAAATGATGCTCCAGGTAAAATAAAGGGTAAAGGGATGGTGAGTTTAATTAATGGAAAAGGAAAATCCCAAGATGTTCTGCTTATAGATGGGCTGAAACATAATCTTCTCAGTGTAATTCAAATGTGTGATAGAGGATTTGAAGTGGTGTTCACGTCCAAGGACTGCAAGATAAAGTCTATAAACTCAGGACAAGTGCTGGCCAAAGGCATAAGGACATAAAATAATGTATATGTGTTGAAACAAGATAGAGAAGAGTGTCATCTAAGAATACATGATGAAATCTGGTTATGGTATAGGAGACTTGGAAATCTAAACTTTGACCACTTAATCAAGCTCAAAAATCTTGAGGCAGTAAAAGATCTTCTTAGAATATCAAAGCCCTAAGATTCTATGTGTAAACCCTACCAAGTAGGAAAGCTAACCAGGACACAGTTTAAGTCCAAGGCATAGGGAAAGAAAACTATGTCATGCTGATTATTGATGATTACTCCATAATTACTTGGGTTTCCTTTCTCAAGGAAAAAGCTGAAGCATTTGAGAAGTCTAAAAAATTTAAGGCTTTAACTGAGAATGAAACAGGCAAGAGGTTAAAGGTAGTAAGATCAGACATAGGAGGAGAATTTATGTCAAGTGATTTCAAGGAATTCTCTGATAATCATGGGATCAAGAGAGAATACACAATCCCAAGAATTGCACAACAAAATGGAGTAGTTGAGGGGAAAAACAAAACAGTGCAGCAAATGGCCAGGTCAATGATGAATGAGAAGAACATTGGTCAAACCTACTGGGTAGAAGCAATACACAGAGTAGTCCATTTTCTTAACAAAGCCCACCTAAGACCACAAAGTGACAAGACACCTTATGAACTGTGGTATGGGAGACATGCTTCAATCAAACTCTTCAAAGTCTTTGGGAGTAAATGTTACATAAAGAATAATGATGAGAAGCTTGGAAAATATGATGGCGGGGCTGATGAAGGTATCTTCTTAGGGTATGCTACAAACAATAAAGGATACAAATGCAATAATAAGAGGTTGCATAAAATGGTTGACTGTATTGACATAAAAGTTGATGAAGGAATCCCAACAAGAGAAGTGTACAATAATGAGTCTTCTATAAAGGGCACAACAAAATATAAAGATGAATAGGTCCAAGAATCAGAAAATGAAGACTCTGAATCAGATGAAGACACAAATACTTAGACAGACTCAAATCAACAGACAACTTCAAATTCCTCCTCTAGAATCACTCAAAAGAATCATCCTACAAGTAAGATAATTGGTGAGAAAGACAAAGGTGTACAAACTAGGAGAAAGATAATCAAAAACACCGAACAATCACATATAGCTTTCATATCCATGCTGGAACCCAAGAATTTTAATGAAGCTAGAAAAGATGACCATTGGGTTAAAGCAATGAATGATGAACTTGATCAGATTGAGAAAAACAATACGTGGGAGATGGTTCATAGACCTGAAGGTAAAAATAGCATTGGTTCCAAATGGATCTTTAAGAATAAGTTGAATAAGTAGGGACAAGTTGTCAGGAACAAAGCAGGATTGGTCTGTAAAGGATATAATCAAAAGAAGGATTGGATTTTGATGAAACATTTGCGCCTGTAGCAAGATTAGAATCTATCAGAATATTTATTGCCTATGCTTGTCATAAAAGGTTTAAAGTCTATCAAATGGATGTCAAGTCATCTTTTCTAAATGGAGATTTAAATGAAGAAGTCTATATGGAACAACCAGAGGGTTTTGAACTATCCGATAACCCTGACTTAGTATGCAAGTTGAAGAAATATTTATATGGGTTAAAACAAGCCCCTCGTTTCTGTTATCACAAACTGGATACGTATCTCAAAGATAAAGGGTTCAAGAGAGGAACAATTGACAACAATATATATATCAAAACAAAGGATAATGATTTTCTCATCATGTTGGTCTATGTAGATGACATCATCTTCAGATGTAATAAGGATTCATTGGTACAATGGTTTGCTTCTGCCATGGA